>JAFBJQ010000420.1:735452-808226 GCA_016785345.1 Trinectes maculatus
AATAATTAATATACTGAATCCAGTTCGACAAAAGGTCCTAAAACACAGATGTTTGTTATTGAAGCTTGTGTGCATAGAAGTTGAAAAAAAGAGTGGATTTGCTTTGTTTATGGCAGATTGTTATGATGTGGTTTTGTTATGCAGGTATGATGTTAGCTATGCAGCTCGTGTCGAAAAACATTCGGTGCAACCACCAACTGGTCACCGGCTCTCAGTTTATCTCCCAAAATGCAATGCAGCTCACTTGGATTTCACAGCATGTGGAAATGCTGCACCACACTTCACACTTCCTTATTTA
The DNA here is from genome assembly GCA_016785345.1 of Trinectes maculatus. NCBI lineage: Eukaryota > Metazoa > Chordata > Actinopteri > Pleuronectiformes > Achiridae > Trinectes > Trinectes maculatus. The sequence continues at coordinate 735,751 of JAFBJQ010000420.1, forward strand.
TCAGTGACAGTTATTGACAACATATTAGTTAAAAAAAGTTTTACTCTCCCACACGGAAGAAACTGGAACATGTACAGTACATACCATAACTGTTCCATAACTAACCTTTAGTACTACACAGTACTAAACAGCAAATTTAAAACTGTAATATTGTACAAAATGCATGTTGACAGGGGTGAATAACAAGAGGATGCAGGACAAGATAGGTAAATTCTATAGTAAACGCAGAATGAATGGCCAGATCAGCCTCCATAAACACTGTTATCATAACACTTTGCTCCTTGGCACTGACCATCGTCCCAGCTGGATGAACCCTGTGCTCAGTTTCTAATCTCACTAGATCTTTAAAATGCTTCATCATCCTCACCACAGTGATTTACCTCATCATTGCAAATCCAGCTATAGTCTGGTGGCAACTCGAGGTTACATGGCTTTCGTCCAAAATGTCCTTCACAGCTCTCCTCGCTTAAGCTACATATGCATTATTTAAGTGTTTGAACCCGGGCGTGCCAGAAATGCTTGTTTGTGCTCTCTGTAGATCTCCAGCTATGGGATTGCGAGGCCTGACGACTTCTCTCCTTCATAGTTTGCCTGTGAAGCTCCACCACTCTCGCTCATATCTCACTAAGAACACCTGGATCCTGTTGGAGCACACTATAGCCTACAGAAGCACCACTAAAACCCATGGTATAACTTTTTTCTTTAAACACTGCTTAACTGAACACAACCCAGTAATTAGTTCATTGCAGATATTAACAATATCGCCATCATCAAAAACCGTTTTTTTCACTTTGCGCTGGGGTTTCCATTTGAAGATAAGCATCAGATCCAGAGCACCGCCACAAACCAAGTAGCACTGTTACCACAGGGACGCAACCAGACCTATGCAGTAGTAATGTTAGTCACTAGAAAACATCCTTACCGCAGCGAATGAGAGTTTGGGATTTTTTTTTCGTGCATGAAAAAAACGCCATAAATAGCCTGTAGACTCTGTTGGGAAAAGTTTGAATCAACTTGGTGCAAACGACAAGAGAGCTGCTCGGATGACTCAATGTTCGTCGTACCGTCAGCAGTGAGCCCATAGTAATGAGAATCCGATGCGCCAGTGACTATCTGGCACGGAACAGCGTGTGCAAAGCATTCAAGTTTTTCATTTTGTATTGTGCATGAGATCCAGATGTCTCTACAGAGCCGCCACTCATGAGCTGCCAGTGGTGCATGTCCTCAAGCAGAAGTTACCATATTATTGATGACAGCGGGCTTTCATAGGAAGCTTATGGGCTTAATATTTCATTGACTTGTCTTATAGGGAAACATGTGATGTAAGTATGTTAATTGATAAATCGAAAGGTTAATTTCAATATATTTCCAGTAAAAATTACCAAGTCCAATACGTTTGCTGTCTCGCCGCACTGAATATGGAAAAAAAAGAACTGCCAAATGTTTCAAATTCGAAAAGCACTATCTAAAATTAATCATTTTCTGTACACACTAGACTAATGCGTCATTAAGTATCAAAGGAGCGATGACGCATTCCGATGCCTCCGTCTGCAGAATTATGCCACAACCAGTACCGACTCCGTAATGCACTTCAGTAAAAACTTCAATCAAAAATCTAATTTACTTTATGTTTAAACCGCCAGTGAAAGACAAATATACAATTACTGAGACGCAGTGCCATACAGCGCTAAAAGTAGTGATGTGGGAGGAAAAGTACACATCATTATATGAAAGCAATCTGCGCAGTGTCTTGAAAAGCCTGACCTGTGCTAACCAGACTTCTGTGACTCATGCTCTGACAGATGAGCTCTTTACCCAGAGGACTGTGCGCAGGCCTGTTGCAAACTGATGCAACTGTGAAGTAAACATCTAAGACAAACCTCTATCACACCGGTCCACCACATCCGTCTTATAGCAGGTGATATCAGGATCATCAAAATGACTTTCCTAGGACAAAGTCCTGTTAGAGACGATGATCTTGACTTAATTTTTTATTGATAGACGCCTACCATAAAATGCAATCACTAGAGATCCAATCACTATAGAACTAACACCAAACGCTGGAGCCCTTTGTGGTTCCCAGTCTGGGTCACTTATCTGCTGACCATCACTCACTGCCCGTGCACACAAAAGGGAAGCTGTCCCTTCATCTAATGCTGACATCTTCATTTTGCCTGGACGAGCTTTCATCCCATGTGACAGGAAGTCTGATTAAGCCAGCGTCTTGATGGATTAGAAGTGGCTTACTTAATTTCGCCATCTTGCAGATGTATCCAGTGAAGGAAACAGGAAGCGAGGAACAATGCAGGGTGGATGCAAAAGGAAAACAAGGTGAATAAAACGCGTCGCTCATCCAGAGTATCGGAGTCGAGTCATTTGAGGTTTATATGAATGAAATGTTCCTGTCAGAGACAAAGAAAAAAACTTTGGAACTGAGGTGTGTTCTCTGGTGGGAACCCAGTGATGGATGACATAATCACACTAGTTGATGACGCATGGGTGGGTGTGACAATTAAAACATTCCACTACAATAATATAACAGCTGAGCACTGACATCTTTTTTTAATAGACTTTTTAAAATCAGCAGGTGCTTTGATAATAATAATAATACTAATAATAAAATGCAAAACTAGGGGGAAACAGCTGTGTAAAGGGCATAGAGTGGATTTTCTGTTCCGCTAAACAAGATTCTGATATTTCAGTTCCATCCTGCCACTTACCATTACTGCCCTTCTCTAATGCAGCCATCATATCGTAGAAAGGTTTAAACCTTCACTTTATTCAAATGCTACAGGCTAATAGTATCTTGAGGGGGCAGCTTTTTTTTATTTTTTGTCTGGAAATATATTGAATCTGACTACAGGAAGGATGCAACGGGCTTACTCAACATGACATTTGCACTAATTTTATGCACAATCTCAATGCAAATATAACCAGAGCTCAGAACCAGGGCACCTTTGTCAACGAACCCCAAAAAACATCTGTTACGAGGATGAACATGCAACATAGTCACAGGGAACTCTACCCTTCTTCTTTCCTTACTGCAGATGCAATTAAAATTGTTTTACTCGCAGCAAAAGTTTCAATACACTTTTTTAGGTATAAATAATTGATGAGGGTTTTCGAAAGCAGACCCCGTACTTCCCAGTGGTATGATTTATATGAAATTTGAGAGGGTATGTCACACAGAGAAAACAAGAGACATCACGCACAGATACATACTCAACGGCTCAGCAAGATGCAGGTTCCCCCGCCAGCAGCCGTGCTGGGTGCATTATCTGAGCCGAGGAAAAACACACTTTATTTTGCCACTTCTTTTGGGTATAAGGACATCCTGCAGGCTGCAAAAAAACAAGACTATAAAACAGAGGGGGAAAAAAATCTCGTCAATAGGAAAGTGCTCTGGCCAAATGTTAGTTTCACCACAGCATATTACAAAGGTTTATGTGCTCTATGTTTGTTCCAATCCGTGTTCCTGAATTGTTGTTGCTGACAACCTCTATTCTATAGTAATTTTCATAACTACGGTATCAAAGCCACTGTACAACTGAAACCATGTTTAGCTGAACAGCTCATATAGGAAAACGTCTGCAAAACCTAACAAATATATTGATATTTCATCATTAGTTCCGTTGCCTATGGCGCATCTTCCTATATTATTGACTCCTGAGAACATGTTTTTTAAAGTTGCAGACAAAGTTGCGACTGAACTTTGCTTGAGGTTTACCGCCAGTATAAGGTGGTAGGGGTGAGAGGGACTTAACTGTTGGGAGGCACAAGTTGTTTCCAACAGAAGAACTCTATGCTGCAGCGAGATCCACTGGACTGTTTATTTTTATTGGATTCTGTTCTGGACGGCGGCGCAGCACAGGCTCTTGTGTCCGACAAATAGGACTTGAAACTCTCTTCGAGGCTTCACAAAACAAAACAGCCGACGTCAGCGTGGAGCAAGAGGGTAGCAAACATTCAACCATCTGAAAGCAACCAAGCCATTTGAATGCCTCAGATTGTAGCCATTTTAATCTTTCAAAGGAAAGAAATAAACTGATGATAGTTAGGGACTGGGTGGAGAATCATGACTGGGTAAGCATTAAGATCAGGTTAAAGGCTAAAGGCTGTTTCCTTTTATTTTACAAAATCTAGTTTTATCGTTTTGTTGTACAAATGTAAAACGGTTTTTAAATTCTGTGTTTCAGGACACAGTTATTTCACAAAGAAGATTGAAGAAGAAGAAAAGAAGAAGAAAGATTGAAGATTGAAGAAGAAAAATTAGCATCTTAAATGCTCCAGCTCAGTTTGTAGTACATAAACGCAGATAAATAATAGTTTTTAAATGATTATACATATAATTAAATTATACATATATTAAATATATAGAGTGCAAACACTAAAGATGGTGGCATTTTTGTTGTTACACATCCAATCTATATTTGCTATTTAAAATTACAATTTTCTGATGACTGTCTCATTTGTTGTGTGCGTGTGTGTTCATTTTGTTACAGTTTATGGGAATCAGCAATTAAATGCTGATCATTTCACAGTGTGTGACACTGGCCCTGCACAGTTCTCCACCACAGCTGTTGATCTGGATGGATCAGCTTCTGTGAAAGCTTTTGCCATCTGAATCCCATCACCACCCGTGTATCAACATGGCAGAGGACACCGGTGCTGCCCTTTTTTTTTTTGTGGATGATGGTGGTGCTGGCTCCCGTCCCATTTGTCCACTGATCTGACTTTGCATGCTGATACTCTGACTACAAAACTCTTAGCCGGTCGTACATTGTTACAATTTCATGCGTGCAACAACATGCTGCTAACCTTAAATCAACATCAATTCTAACACTTATACAATCAATAAATAATTGCATGCAGATGTGCATCCAGATGTGTCTATGCATTGACCTTGTGAGTGCAGGCACTAGCCGATGCTGCAGCTGAATGATTAGTCAGTCGCAAAAGACAACTTCATTACAGCCTTTGACCTGAGAATTTGAAGTGTGGCTTTTAACTAAGCCTTTTAATGCTACAAACCTAATAAATCACCCCTGTTGGTCATTCCCCTCACATGATATGTAACCTCGCCACCACGGTGAGGCACAATTAAAGATGTGAATATACAAATCTTTGACAGGAGGGTGGTGTGAGGCCTCTTGGCCCCGGTAGCTGCAAACTGTTCGAGTGCTTAGTGCGGTGTTTTAAAAGGGCTGACAATGCATGCAAATGATCTCGGGTGTCCGGGATGTTAATGCGCCTGAATCACCGGAGAGCAGCATCCTGGCAGGCTGAACTTTAACCAGTGCAATACCTGCAATCATAGGTTTTACTCTCCAGCCGTCTCATTGGAGGGAAATTAAATGCCTCGTGGGGCCTCAACAGCCAGATTGAATGTTTGTGTTGTTACCGCTGAACACACACTGTCAATCATGACAGATTGCCCAAGGTGGGAGGGCAGATTAGGAGACACTATACGGGTTTAAATCAGCTTCCTGTCAGAAAGCAGGCATCTGTGAATTAGTCTGGGACTGTTTTTAATGTGTTTCTTAAGCCCTTTATTTAAAATTGTCTCATGCCCTGATTAACAAACTTTCCAGAGGGAGGGTGCTTGTAATTATAAGCAGTATCTGATCGTTACTAAATATAAAGCCTTTTCCTATGTGCACACGATGGTCATGTCTGCAACTGCGGCAAGGAAATCAGTTCAAGCGCTCGTGTGGTGACTAGGTGTAAAATACTGGTATATTCCTCCCCCTTCAAAACAACAAGACACAAAAGATTAAAGGCACAGCCTCTGACATGTATGAGATTGATTAAAGTATGATGTAAGCTTGCTGACTGTAGACGCTTTCCTCGCGCACGATTCTATCAAGCTCTAGTCAATATCACCTTGGGGATCGAGGGGTGTGGACATGGGCTATGTGAAGTATTTGGTTGATATATGACTGGCCGGCATCATTTCTGACTGCCTTATCACTCAATCACTCAGAGAGATGGAGGTGCACAGACGGACTGTTTTAATGACCCCAACCTCTTCCTACGACAGAAGCCTGACAGGTAATCTCAGTGTCAGTGTCCATTACCCCTTTACTATAGTGCACATACGGCCCATGCTTCTTAAACCTGCAGCTGTTTGTTTTTTTATAGAATTTCTGTGCAACAAACTAGCTTTCAAGATGGAAAAAGAAAAAAACAACCGGGTCCGTGACATTAAATATATGATTAAATGCAAAACATACTGTGTTCAGTTCATATTTTTAATAGCGCCGGTCATTCTGCCTCATATTAATGTCCACCGGGAAATCTTAGTTTAAAAAAAAACAACAACAAATAAATAAAATATGAATTGCCTATTTGTCCATGACCCCAAAATTATATGCAAGCTATAGCAGCTACTCTGTGTGTGGAAGTGATTGAGGTTGAGGTTTAAATGGTCCAGAGTCTGTACATGTCAAGTTTAATTCCAAAGTGTATGCCAATCAGGTGCACCGAGCCTTATCCCGAACGCAGTTTTGACCCCCCTGAATAGATATATCAGCATGTGTGTGTGTGTGTGTGTGTCTAAGCAATTTTTCAGCCTCCTCAGTATTTTTTGTCCATAATTGCCTCCTGTCAAAATGTCTGAGTGAGCTGATTGCAGGAAATAGGACAGGACACGTGTGCCCCTCATTAACCCATCAGTTGGTGCAGCAGATGTGGCAGATTGAAGGATAGGGTAACACAGACAGATATCACCTCTGTAGCTCGTGCATTTGTGTTTTTTTCCCCCCTTTCCTTCATCTCTTCTACATTATTATTAAACTTATTAAAGCAGGAGTTCAACTGTGTGCTCAAACACGCTTTCTTTAATTACTGTGTTAAAGGAGCAATGACGACATTTCCGAAACTATACAGCACAGCGTACAGAATAATATACGGATATGATGCATTATGTCCAAGTGTAAACACCTGAATGCTTTTCCCTTTCAAATTAAAATAATAGATACATGTGATTTAGGATTTTGAAACAGATGAATAAATCCTGCACATAGAAATAGGACTTGATGGGGTACATCCTTCTTCAATGCCGACTAAATGGCTAAAACAATATAACATACATATATTTATTTTCCTCAAGTTCACCTTCAGCTTGCATAAACAAATTTGGTCTTTGGAGAGAATCTGGAAAAATGCCCACAGATAAGATGAGACTGCACCAACTCCACACCAGCACACAGAAATGCCCCAGGCGCACTCCTGCCGTGAGGCCACATTTCTAACCACTGAGCCACTATGATGTCCACATTCAAATGTATAAGGCTCCGTGCAGAGCGGTGCTCCCTAAATGAGCAGTATATGAGATTCTGAGGGAGCACATTAAAACTACAAGAAATATACAAAAGAGAACCCAGAGGGTACGTATCACAGAGATGTGGGATATACATAATGCACAAGGCAGGAGATGCCGTCTCCAGTATGGTAATAAGACGGTGGAAGGGGAGGTGGAGGAGGAAGATATAAGCACATACACAGCAGCAGGAGTAAAGGCAGCATAAATGATTAGAAGAGGGTGAGTGTAAGAGTGTTAGATTATTAAGACTGTCACACTGACTTGTTTGAGTGGAACTGGTGATTGCAAGAGTCAACCGGTGCTTACGAGCTGATGGTTTCGCATGGCTTCACCGCACCGCCCCAACTCACACAATTTCAGTCAGACACGTCAAAGGATTTAGAGCAATTTACTTCGCCAAACGGCGTGCGATCGCACTTGGCATTAGGGGCTTTGTGCTTGTTTGTGCTGCCGGAATGAAACCAAACAGTCTGTGGAGCTTATGAGGGGAGCAAATTAAAATCCCCGGAATCACAACGCAGATCGTCTTTTTAGCCCCAGGTTAGCAGACGAAACAACCCAACCCAACAGAGCTTCACATGCACTGTCATTGTATCAGTTATACTGAGTGTTTTCACTGACTACTTGTGTTAATGCAACAATGTTTGCTATGATGAATATTTCTATATTGCGGGCACTGCATTTCCTGCACTGCACTTCTGTAGATAACACCGACTGACTTTATTGTTGTTACACGGAAAAAGTACGTTTGGAATTTTCCCAACTTCATCATTTAGCTGACAGATCAAAATGCATACAGGAAAACTTTTCAAATGAAAATGCTGGTTATTAATTGAATGATTAATAAGTGATTTATTATTACCTCATGAATATTCAATTAACATTCATTTTAAATTAATCTCCAGCTGAATCGGCGATATTCCTGCTGCTGAATCATCCCTCTATTAATATTAAGAATATCTTTAAAGCCACCCACCAAGTAAACCCTTAAGTTTTGGGAGGTAACAAAAGTGGCTTTATAGCTGTCACAACCTTTAAACACGTGTCAAAAACTTTTCTCTGAGGTCTGGAGGTGGCTGTGCCGCCCAGGCCTGGATGATATCATCAACATTCAAATGTCCTCAACAGCTACTTGTATAAGTTAAACGTATTCTCATATCATGGAAGTTGATTTTTTTCACACACAAACACACACACATACACAGAGTACAGTAAGACCTCTGTTCTCAAGCCATCTGATCTATATCAGTAGCAGGTGGTGATCAGTTGACAGCTCGGTTTCTCTCCTCACAGAGGACATAACACCACCAGTCTAATGCGACAGTTACAATGGCACTCATTGATCTTTGGCCCAAAGTGCTCTGCAAGTGCCAAATGCACCCATCTGAGATTTGGCCATCTGATCTGATTTTGTGTTCAAGGGGAACCCTGGAGCAAAGAGTATTTTTTGATGCACAGTTGGACATAACATTTTGACTGCAAATGTGTCTTTTCAGACCACATACACTTCCAAGTGCAACAAACATTTTTTCAGTCTGAGCACCAACATCCTGCAATTGTGTCCCCCACATTCATGGCATCTTGTGTTTGGATGAGTGTAACATGCATCAGATCCTGAACGTCCCCACAATTCACGCGAGAAATGCATTTAAGTAATCCATATGTATACTGACATCTTTTGCACAGTGTTTTCCTGTAAGTACAGCGATGGCAGTAGTTCTGTAACAGGAAACATATCCACTGTAAATATCAGGGAGTGATGTTTGTTTGGTTTGTAGCCTATTTGCAAGTTGATGTTTTGTTGTAAAAGGAAACTCAGTGGGGATTTTTTTTGTGTTGTTTTTTGAGTAAGCTTCAAAAGTCACTTTTTCTAAACGTCACTTGATGTGGAAAAAAAGGACAGTGCAACACCCTGAAGGTTTACTGCAAAAAAAAATGCTGCGGCTTTGAGACAAACGCAACTCAAATGCAATCAAGGTCCAACAATACACCACAACACAGACACAAGGGACAAGGGAATGTCACGGCATATGCATTGCTCAGAGCCCGGAGGAAGTGCAGCATCTAATGTGAAGCAGTCTGGACAATGCTCTCGAGAGAAGTGCAACCTGATTAATGCGGGCACAGCAATCAGCCCAAAACGACACGTGCATTTTGAACGGACGCTCAGTAGTGTAGCGTTGTGAGGTTGAGGGATGTGTTGCGTAGAATGTCACATCTTGTTGCAAGGGATTTCCTGTTTGCTTTTGCCATTGATTTTCTGTCAGGTAACACACACACATGCACGCACACACACACACATTCCAATGTGTGTGTGTTAATATCAGTGATAACAGTCCTAGAAATAACAGATTCCACAATTAAGACAAAGCCTTTTGCTTGGAATGGAAATGTGTTAAAATATGGAATCAATATATTTCACAGTATTCCGTTTCACAAATCCTTCTGACACTCTCCTGAGCAGATGGCCTGTAAAAGAAAAAAAAAAACAAGTATGCCAACTAGTAATCATATGTGCAATAAATGGTGCTGGTTATGTTCCTGTGGAGTGACTACAGATGGCATGGTGATAGTATTGCCTCAGAGTGCATGTGCATATTCTAGACACACCCTTCATACTCGCCCGATGGGAACTTTTAGCACAGACCATGTCGCTACCTATTGCCAAGTCAACTATCCAAAACACCAGTAAATCAGAGTGGAAATTACGTTTATAGACATCTCATTTTACTGGTCTTTCCTAGGCCAGATGCTAACCAGTGAGTAGGGCTAATTATTTTTGTTTTATATTAACGATTTTATCTGTGTATGCTGATAGTTAGATATCAGATGTCGTTTCCCCCCCCCTGTGTTTTCAGTTAAACGTCATCACTCATGCCAGTTGCCGCTGGCTGCTTTGTCCTGCAACTATGTGTTTACTGGGCAGATGAGTCGCACCCGCAGATTTTTTTGCTGCAGTTCAAATTTAACTGTATAATAAAAAGCCACATATGGTTAAGTCCTTGACATAAATGTCTCTGTCTCAACTAGATAAAGCTACTCTCAAAAATGCAACTATTCTGATCAGGACTTTAAACATTACATCACAGTAAAACTTCTCCGCAGTGCAGACGCGGTGAATGCTTCTACTTGTCAGATGCCTTCTTTGGAAAAGCTGCCTGATAGCAAGGTGAGCAAGAGGGCATAAAGAATTGCTGCCGGTGACTCTATAGCCCATCACATCAACACCATCTGGTGCCGTTTGCGATGCTATGCAAATCTATGGACTGTCCTCCCATAACTGATACTGCCTGGCACAACTTTTATGCTTTTAATGCACAATGCTAGACAGCTTCAGTCTTCTTTCAATAAGGCAGAGTAGCCACAGAAAGTACTGCATGCCACTGATAATTAAAGGTAAGACCTTGAGCCATTCTCAAACAGCGCAGTTGTGTTTGTGATGCCAGAGTCCGCAGTGTTTTATAAGCCATGATTATCAACATGATTTTTTTTTAATTTTAGACTTTAGACATATTTTAGATTAATATGACAGAGTGAATATAAAAATCTTTTGCCTCTCTGTATCATTGACTTTCCAGTGTTGGTCCTACGGATTCAAACTAGTCAAATATCATGGTTCCTCTGAAAGTGCAGAGGTGCAGGAATTGGTTGTCTCATCAGTTTTCTAACTACATGTCAGGAAATTCACTGGCATTTAGATCTCAGGACATTCACAGTTTCACAGGAGGGCTGCTGTTGCGATCACATGCCACTTATCACGATCACGTGGAACTCATTACGGTTGTCATGGTCACATGAGCTGTGCAGAATAGTGTGAAACTGCCTGTGAACAGGCTTCAAGATGGCATTTTAAGTAGCAGATAAGATATGCTGCAGGCTCTTTCCACTTTTCCAGAAACAGTTGCTCATGTTTGACATAGATTCTCACCTTCATGCCTTTTTCCAAACTATCTGTTTCATCACCGCCTGTCACCCCCGCCCCCTGCAGGCAGTTTCACACTGCCGTGGAATAGATGAAACAGTGTGCTCAGAGCTCACATGTCAAATTGCTATTCAGCACCAGGGACAGCACCCACTCCCACACTCCTATGTGGGGCCAGTGTGGAAGAATCAATACTGGATCAATACTCTCCTGATAATTTGACAAGTGCTTTCGACTCTATGTGCCCCGTCCTGTGCTTTGTAGCTTCAGTACCGATTAGGCGAACGCCCCCCCCCATGACCTGACCTGCAGTGCAAAGATTCAACACCGATTTGGACTTTGATTCAAGCACTCAGAAGCCAGGCAATTCCACTGCTATCACCTCAGCGCTCCCTCTGTGTCTTTTTCACTATCTTGTGTCTGGTCGAAATATCTCTGAGTATCACAGATGAGGAAATTATATTTGAAGTAACATATATTTCAGTGGCACATTTTGGCTAAGTAATTATTAAAGAGCCACATTGCTGTACTTTTTCCTAAAATGAGTCCTGGGTGGACACTACTGGAATGCAGTTCAATACCACACTAAGGAAGCGCTGCCTCTGTGTCTTTTTCACTATCTTGTGTCTGGTCGAAATATCTCTGAGTATCACAGATGAGGAAATTATATTTGAAGTAACATATATTTCAGTGGCACATTTTGGCTAAGTAATTATTAAAGAGCCACATTGCTGTACTTTTTCCTAAAATGAGTCCTGGGTGGACACTACTGGAATGCAGTTCAATACCACACTAAGGAAGAACTTGGGGCTGAATGTGGTGCTGGAGCAGGCTCATGTAGTCCTCCTAATGCTCATTTAGATGAAATTTCCATAACAATGGCAATGTTACCTGATGTTGCAGTGTGTCATAGTGACAATTGTTGCAGCTCAGCAGCAATGAAGTACATTACTGCTTTTTCAGTGTGGCCTGTACCTACCGGAACTGCCAGAGCCTTGCATAACAAACATATCACCCAGCCTCTGGCAAAGTGACCCGTGTGCTTGTCATCTTTCCCGGAATCTGTATTCTTATTCTATGCATGTCCCAAAAACAGGGACCTCTGGCGGTACCAAGGTCAAGGTGACTAAGCCTTTGCTGACGTTTCACCTCAGCAGCCGTCTCTCCCTCTTTCACACAACCTCTCAGAGACACTAAAATCCCAACAAGCCCTACATCCACTCGCACTAGAACGTTCTGTGTGTTTTCCTTCCTCTTCCCCGTTTAAGCATTTAAATTTGCCTGTTTGATCTGAAAGCTGCTTAGGAGTTTCATCAAATTCACTACGTTTATTCAGTGTGATTGCCTTGGTGAAATTTATTCCCTGTGTTCGAGGGAAGTCCAATATTTTACACATAATACAGTCAATGTTTTATTTGAGCTGTAGTTTTCCATACTCCTTTAAAGTTTATGTAAAAACCCTCGCTTACTCCTGATTGACTTTTAAAGTAAGGACTTTAATTAAGATATACGATGATGATTTTGATTTCCAACAGTTTTTTCCTCATTGCCTATTGTGTGTACTTGCCCCCTGTTTTTTTCTCCTAATTTTAATCTTATTTTAGTCTTTCTGTAATTTTATACCCTATCTGACGTGCTTGTTTTTCAGTTCAGTGTCTTCTTTCAAACATATTTAATTCTCCATTTGCAATTTTCTCCCTACTGTATCTTTTTGCACTGTACTGTGGTTTATCATAACCCCATCCCATCTAATCGTCGTTGTTTTCTACATGTTTGTCATGTACTTAGCTGCTAAAAATTCAAAACAGCTTTCTGTGTTTATATTCTAAGTTAACACGACAACCCCTGATCATTTCATAAATGCTAGATGGAGGCAAAACATGACTTGCTAAGTAGAAATTAATGGTAGCACTGGGAATAGTAGCATAATGAGCAGATATGGCCATGTTTACATCATGGTCATTAGGTTTCTACGTATGTTAAATACTTTGAAAATACAGTATATCACTATTTATTCTGAAGGTGCTCTTGACGGTTAATGATCAATCCATGACAATCGATCCCACAGGGGTCAAAATATTAAAAACCAATGATGTCAACCTTCTTGTGGCTCTTAAGGAAAAGTCACAGGGTCCCAAGTCATTAGGATTTGACCTCTGGGGACCATGAATGTCTGCACAAAAAATGGTAGACTGGAAAACATTCTCACAGACCACTACTTTCACGTTTACAGCACTGCTGCTATCACAGCTTTACCCTCACAAAGTGGTCCTCTCTATACAGTATAAACATTTTTATTACTGACTCGGAAACAAGGAATCTCATAACTACTACTACCACCCCATTTGGATTTTAAAATCAGTGAACATGAACAGTTAATAAAAAAAACTTTTTTCCCCCCAGTGCATTAACAAATATGGAGTTTATCATATAAACGAAAAATAAATAGTCAAGTCATGTGAATTATCAGCATGGGAAACGCATTTTCACTGCATGTTAATATACCTTGCAAATTACCAGCTCTTTAATTGAATGATTAAATTGAAGTGACATTTGAATATAGCATGGATAGATACGATCCCCTGGGAAATCATTAACTCCTACACCATTTACAGCATCCCCAGGGAGGAGAGGATGACCCTTATGTGATGATAACAACAGCTATCATTAACCAGTCCCCAGCATGTAATGCGGTGCCTTAAATCAAGATCATTTAATTATGATGACCCTGGACACTGGACATTCAGAGTTATCTCTAGTAGTGGAGAGCTGGAGAAAGAGCCACTGTGATTAAAGTAATAGACCCAAGGTACTGTGTGCTGAATAATTTATACACATTTTCATAGGAGGATGGGACCAAAATTAATTGTTTCAGATAATACAGTTTCATTTTAGAGAAGAAAAAACCCATGTGTTCAGAAGAGATATTAGTTTCATACATAACTGTCGTGTACCCAAATCCTCCTATTCCATATGAGCCAGTTAGCTTACAAAGTCAAGCCAGTACTCATGTATACAAATTTATATGCACTACCCAGATCCAGTTAACCACACCTACACAGAATCCGGGAACAGAATGCCTGTGGTTAACATTTATGTTTTGCTGAGAACAAAGCAGGGGAAACTGTAAATGATTCCTGAGTCAAGAGATTGCATTATCTTTTCCTTCTCATCTAGTCTCTCAGTACAGCCCCTTTATATTTGGAGGCTCTTTTAACCACAGGAGATACCGAAGTCTGAGCATGAAGCCTGACGTCGCATCTCTTTTTCATCTGTTTCTACGGGGACAGATGTGGTGTCTTTGATGTGGCCTAGTCAGGTTGCCAGACTCATGGTGATTATAACTTCTGCAGGTTAGAAAGGAGCTTTATACAGATGCTGTAGCATCTGATATAACACAAATCAAATCAAACATACAGTGTATGGACATAGCCTGTAGATGCTGGTTAGAGTAAAACAGTAATTTTTGTCTTACAACTGGATGGTCATTTCTAAATATCTACTTTTTATTGCAGTGTTTAGTGGTGCTGAGAAAAAACCAAAAACTATGATGCTCAATAGGCTGAGAAAAAATCAGAAACGCGCAACAAGCTCATATCTGATCCACAAAGCTAAATGCAGCCGTCACTTTCACTGTTATTTCACATTCTGATATTTTGAGAAACCCAAACAACACAGGACCCAGATCTATAAATAATGTGGGAGAAACACAGATGCGTTTAGGGCCGTTTACGGTTTGATTTCCGCTAAATGCATTTGATGTTTCCTCTCGGTCCGTGCCAGCAGTATCGGTTTGCCTCTCGCTGCTGCCATCAAAGCAACAACCCTTTTCATCATGTCATACACTCGCCGTCATTCTTCATTCACATAACTGACAGCTTGCCATTTAGATTCTCTACAAGTGGAGAGATTAAACCGACTCTTTATTAATTTAAAAATAATACATTTTAATATTGTTTTATTAATCACAGCCATGAAGAATATATATATATATATATATATATATATACTGTATATATATACTGTATATATATACTGTATATATTTACTTATTTTTATTCATTTAACTGGCATCAACAAGTCTGATCTGTTGTATACGGGCCCCTACATTTTCTGATGTAAAATACAAGCACTAATATAAAGGGAGAAATCTGTGAAAAGCTTTAAAGTCAAAACATTTTACTCTGAATGACAAAAAGAGAAATACTTATTGCAACCGTTTGTCCTTAGCAGCTACAATGGATACGCAGAGTGATCTATTCACCCGTATATTTATGGCGCATCACTGAAAATAAATTGAATTTTTCTTGATAACCGGCGCATTACTTTCGCACAGTCCATATCACACTGAAGTTTCATACATAAATATCCATTATCTACTGCGTCTGTCTGTCTGTCATGCTTGCTATCTGTCACCCCTTGTCTGTCAGTCAGAGCCTTTGTCTTTCCATCTGGTGCCTCTCTATGTGTCTGCCCTTTCCCTCTGTTTGCCTGCGTCCGTCTGTATGACACCGTCTGTCAGATGGTCAGTGAATTAATGGTGGCGCCTGTCACATCAGTCTAGGTTTAAGTTTCTGGGTCCCTCTCCATCTGTCAACTGGTTGATGTCATCACCAACTGCTTTCTGGGAATGTTGACCATTTTTTGACCCGTCAAAAAAAAAAAGTAATCATTATAAGGCTGGAAGGCAAAGTCTGTGATTTTTCAGCATATGTCTTCCATAACAGCTTGTGAGTATGATAGTCTCCGCTTGCAGTCAATTAACTCTCCTTACAGTCGTCTGAAAACAGCAGGTATGATCCATCTGCAGCCAATAACTTCAGCGGCGCACTTTGCAAACGCTATAGTTTCAAATTTATGTTATCATGAATATTACGCCTAAAGTTCATAATTCAGTACAGCGGCGCATGCAGTGAAATCCGCAGGAGTGGTGAAGGTTCGCAGGACACAGTGGAAACAGGCCCAGTGATTACAACATTTACAGCATTTTTAAGTTCAGCACCAGCTATCTGTGTGCCCTGAAGATGTATCATCCCATTATTCTCCAGCTCAGTCTATTACCTACTCTGTTACTTCAGCGCAGGAACAAGTTGCCTGAGAAATAGCTTTTATATACATTAAAGGGAAGAACTGTGGCTGCTGTCAAAGAGGGTTCTTCATTTGTGCGTCACTTCATAAATTATGTTCCAACTCTTTTTGACACAAGTGACACCATTTTACAACTGAATGGAAAAGTCCTGTGAACCAGGACGTAATTCCTGTAATCATGCCCCTGCTGTGAGTGTGAAAACACGGCTCAACCGCCTTCGCCAACAGTAAATTATGTATATTCCTGTCAGGTCCATGTCACCAGGATGTTAGTAAACAGGAACTTAGGCAGCTTCTTCACTGATACAGCTTTAATTGTAATTGTACAATTTGGATGCTTCACCTCATTATGCTGCCATGTTACAGGTAAAAAAAAAGGGGAGTTCCTGTCAAAACAATATAAAACCCTGCTGCCTTTTTAATCAACAATGAATTATTTTAGCCTGGCATCACCACAGCCATTCCCAAAGAGTCCAGAACCTCACAGATCATTTTCAACTACCAGAGGGATTTGTGTGACATAGGACAGAAAGACATAAACATCGAAACACATTGCAGTTGTGATTACAATTAAAAAATAATAATAATAAATCATAATAAAAGTTTACAGACCTCTACCCTGCAGGGACTGAGATCTTCATTGTTGAAAGGCGACACTGGACTCCTGTGTCAGGTCCTGGTATAAAGAGTGGCTCAACTAGTATGGATGGATGGATGGGAAGTGGTGGATGGGAAGTGGATGGATGGGAAGTGGTTTGATTCGAAAGGGAAACCAGAAATTTCTGTCACAACCAGACACAAAGCTGGACAAAGGATGGGGGGTCGGGGGGCAAATACAAGTTTATTGTAAATGAAAATAAAATTTAGGTGAACACATATCAAAAAAACTAACCAAAAAGAAAAAAAAACAAATGCTGTAGGGGGCACACGGAAAGCAAAAGCAGCTGTCAGCAGTCAGCAGTCAGACCAGGTGAGGCGAAGCTTGCTGATTACTAAACCCCTCCCATCAGGTGCCTGCAGGGAGGGGCCTGCTCAGAGGGCCATCCCACATCTGAAGGAGCAAAGAAACATGCGCCCGAAGCCTAGTTTCCAGGCCCGAGATGATTTATAATGAGAAAAACAACAACAACAAAAAAAACAAACAAAAAGAACCCTTGACTGTTGTGTTGTTGTCTCGCCTTTCTGGTCGCACCATTA
The DNA here is from genome assembly GCA_016785345.1 of Trinectes maculatus. NCBI lineage: Eukaryota > Metazoa > Chordata > Actinopteri > Pleuronectiformes > Achiridae > Trinectes > Trinectes maculatus. The sequence continues at coordinate 753,282 of JAFBJQ010000420.1, forward strand.
AACACTGCACCTCCTCGCCGTCTTTTCTCTTCCTCCTTTGTCCCGAGCGTGGCCATTTGTACCCATTCTCTGTTACTCTCCCACTTCACCTTGTGAACGCACTCTGATTCAAAGCATATAATGATGTTGCGGGTGAATTATGAGCACGGATTAAACAATAAAGCACGCACTTGCCAGTGAATGGAGCCTTTAAATCATCGGAGGAGAGGCTAACTGCTGCGCATTCTGTTGCAGAGACTTCGGGACCTTAATTTCACGAATGCAGTCGCTCGCCTCTCATCAATATCACATAGGCCAAGACACGATAAGCAATGTGGAGCCATAATTTGAAAGGCTGAGCAATCCTCATTAAGAGCTGAGAGGGAAATTGTTTTTGTCAGCATGAGAGGAAATAACCTAAGCTCTCTACTGAATGTGCAGTAATATTGTAATGGAATGTATGCGGCAAAAGTGCATTCCTGGTATGCAGCAAAAAAGATGGATGCGACTTAGCAGGAATGAGAGAAACACCAGACTGACCTTGATCATGCAGGACACCGGCTCTTTTTTTTTTTACACCACTGTCAATGCAGAAGTCTTTTTTTTACGTCCTGCTGAACTAATTCCTACTTCTGAAGAAAATGGTTTAATGTGTAACTACTTCTGTAATTGTGCTAATTTAAGTAGTATTAAAAAAAACATGCTAATAGTTAAGAAAATATACCAAAACATTGTTACACCCTGGAGTTTCTCGCTTTAATGTATAATTATATTTTATTTCTAATGTTTTGCCACGGCATCTTTATTTCTGTACTTTAACTGTGAACAAAAGCTTTTAACAACATTACGACAGGAAACAATGTCCCTCGCCAGCTTTGACCATATATTTATCTGGTGCCTACCGGATCATTTTCTTTACATCCCTGCCAGAGGCTGCATAAATATTGTGCTGATCCACTGTGGCAGAGAAAAAAAAAAGCATAGAGGAGCATTTTTTTTCAAAACATGTTTATTTATCATGGAACGGTTTGGCAGTCTTTGCCATTCCCTGCATTGTCTCCCGGCATGTTTGAATAATTATTTATTAAAAAGAACTTGCCACAAAAGGCTGAGGCAACAAATCTGTAGGGGCAAATAATTTATCCACTCTCTCAGATATCCATTCATCAAGCTGTCTCGGAGGGAGTAAACAACAAAGCCGCATCACCTCCTGAGCAGTCCGTGGTCAGATCTGCTGGGCGAAGGCGGTTGACAGTGGGGGCAAACCATTAGGTCTCTGCTTGCTGCCTGTCATGGAGAAAGTGGCAGCACCCAGTGGTTTTCTCAGCATTGGATCACTTCCATATAACATGGGAAAGGCAGGTACTGCACTCAGGTACTGCCTGTGCATGAGTGGTCTGCTAGTCCTGTACCACACACTGATCAGCTGCCAACAACCAACAATGACTACTGTCGATCGATTAATGTACATTTTTTTGACGTGTATATTGTGTATTAGTGCTCCAGATCCAATTGAAAAAAAAAACATGTAGATAATACGGTCAGTGTTTTTGATCGTGTCAGGTAAGTAACTGATCAATCAGGCGAACTGCTGTCAGATGTTTCTGATTTAACACACACACACACACGCTTACACTTGCTGAAGATTCAATACGATTTCAGGTTTAAAAAACACATTTCTCATGCATTTTCAAACCACTTGCAGGTGTGTGCTCCCTGACAAGCCTTTGGGAGGTGCGGCGTCTTGTCAGGCAATCAAACGCGCTTTTATTCCTGTGCGCGGGGAGACGTGCATTTCATCGAAGCAGACTTCAGCTGAAGAAGAACCCATGAATAGGAGCACATATAAAAGCAATAAAAGCTATCCAGGAGATCTGTGCTATCTGGAGTCATCAGCCTGCGACGCATGCATCATGCTTTTGTCCTTGAGAGATTTTCCTCCCTCTGCTCGTCTTCTAATACTCACCGCCATCACATGAAAAATGTGATTAAACTGTTCGGCAACTGAAAAACTGCAGCAATTCTCCCAGAGCTATTACTTTGGAAGCTGTATGTGTAGCCTCCCTGCTATCTACACATCTACACACCTACACTTTGAGTTATTTTATATCTCTTGTCTCGCCCACATTATCAGGAGCCTGGAAAAAAAAACATAACTGCGGATTAAACTGTTCAACATAAAAACACATGTACATCATAACCAAACACAATCCAATATAAATAAAACACAGAAGTCCTACAGCTGCAACTAAATTAATAAATTTCTGTTATGTCTGAGAAAGAGTACAGTGGAAATGTAAATTAAGCCACGGCTATATTTTGAGCTTGTTGTTTTGGAATTTTTATGATGCTCAGGTAAATTTTTATGATGGTCAATACTTAATGGCCTTGTTTTTTTGTGCTTCTAATACAAAAGTGGTGTTGGTCTAGCCTTGGAAATTTACATCAGAGAAACATCTGCTTGCTCGTCAGTTTGTCTGCTCTCACACACACACACACACACACACAAAAAATCAATGATGACTATAATTCCCATTTGCTTGTGAGCAGCCTTTGAGGTGTGTCTGAGGATTTCCATTTCTCCCTGCTGCAGTAAAAACAATCACAGAAAACCATCATGGACAGAGACTGAGTCAAATACATTAGCACATCCCAAAGAGAAGGGAGAGAAAAGAAAGAGTGATTAAGGCTTGGTGTACAAGGATGTGGTGAGAGAATGGTGGATGGAGGAAAGTAAGAACAAAAAGGAGGGAATCAGTGAGAAAGAAAGAAGTGGTTTGAGGCGGAAAAGGATGGAAAGGTGACAGTGAGAAGGGGGCGTAGAAGGAATACGAGATGAATTGAGTGATGGTGCTGTTGCCTTCCTGGCCTTACTCTTTTATGATTAATGGCATGTTTTCCTCTTCTTTCCTTGTGCGCCATTTTCTGGCCATCGTCTGTCCGGTTGTGTTTAGGAACCACTCCAGGACACTACAGATGGCTGGGCAGTAGTGTAGTGGAGACAAAATAGACAAATGGCATAGGGATGAAAAAAACATATATATATTTTAAGTACTTATACTGTTGTTCTTGAATATAACAATCTGATGCACAAAATGTGTGTACCCTGAGGTTTGAAACCTAGGCAAAATGCTCACTTTCCATCACTTATGGGAAATCCATGTTAGGCAAAGTGGATTATTGTTCCTGCATCCCAGAAGAAAATCCTATTTAAGCCACTCTCTGTTTATAGTGTACGGCAGCGGAGAAAATAAAGGAAAGTCGCAGTGTCATCAAAGTCAGGTCTGAAAAGGTCAGGATATTATAACAAATAGCATCACCAGAAGGATAAGAAAGCAATATCATTTAAGCACGTATAGGCATGCATGCAGATTTTCTGATCAGTCTTTGAAGGCAAATTAGCTCCGTTTATCTCAAAATATATTACTACTATTAATATAAGTCAATAACACACAAATATTTACAGCATTTCATCCCATGTACCAGGGCACCAGAAATGTCTGACAGGCCCATTCATCCCACGGGGACACACCTGGTATGGGTTCAGGTTCTGAATAAATATACATCCCTTTGTCAGCCTCATAACACCATATCCCACGTCCAGGATCTGCAGAGTGTGCATAATGTCATCACAAACAGTGTGGTTAATTTAAGATGTCAAACTCACTGCTTTTCCCCCCCGCTGCCCTGACTTAATCGCGTCACTCTCTCGCCCCATAGGAAGACAGCATTGATCGCCCCAGTTTTCCCTTTTTCTTGGCTCTACATTATTTCTCACTCCTCAACCGGAGCCGTGACATCAACATCAAATATGTACTCACATCTACTGTGTGGCCTATTAAAATGTGACAGGAATATATCAGCTTTACTTCAGTACGATATGAGGCTAATCCGGCGTGGCACAAAGCAGACCCATCCGCAGGTGAAGGGGAGAGACGGCAAGCAAGCAGCAGCAACCGGGAATACTAGATCTTCATTCTGCCAAAAGATTTCCCACTCGTTTTGACTCTTCTTTCTCCCACAGCTGAAATCTCATAGCCACGATAAATATTGGCTTTGTCAAACCAGACAGCAATACAGCAGCCGCATCATTCCACATGCACACGGACCCCTGGTTTGACAAGGCCGACTTTGAATTCCTGACCATTCAAGTTAAATCCTTGTGCAGATTCCCAAAGCAACTTTGCTCATAAGGCTGCTGTGAAGGTGAAGCGCTGTTGGGGAAATGCATCTTGGGAGCTTCTTTCGCAGAGGAAGAAATTCACAGAGTGCTGAGTGGTAAGGATTGTGTCAATTATTGTGCGAGTCGGGGCACTGGATCTGGCTGCACTTTACCTCAGGTGTGTTTGCATCTCTTAGTCATCGAGTAAAGCTATTAGGCAATTAAACAAAGCTGTTTTGGGGCTACAATTGATTTTCACTCCATGAGACTTAGTATGTAGCTCACAAGCCAAATTCACCTCTAATGGAGAGAGCCGATTTTCACTGTGAGTGTTGTTGGGATAACTGATGAGATGCATGTCCTTGTCTTCATCGGTCTTGTTGCTTATGCTTTCTGACATTAGGTAGAAATTCTAATAATTATTTGCTCAGCTGATGTGGTCTTAATTGTGTTTTTATTTGCAATTGATCATTATCTAACTATCATAATAAGTGCTGCACAATTCTAAACAGTTAAAATAATTTTCTCCCATAATCATCAACTCCCATAATGTTTTTATCAATTTGATTAAGTGTAGGTGGACTTGATTCTGTGATTATATAGGCTGGTTTCCCTTTGTGCATTATTAATGTTTTAATGATTTAATAATTTCTGTAGGTGCAAATTAGGGTGCAGAAAAAGAAAACAACAGCTTTGGTTTCATATATGGTTAAATTAAAAGGTCAGTCTACATTTAGATTTGTGTAAGATTTTTTTTTCAGTTTTTAAAATAGCAAAGCAAATGTGATCTCATTGCACCATCATGCATATCACTATATGAAAAAGCAAAATAAAATGACCTGTGCTTATTTTATGTATTAAAACAGGTTTGCTACATTTTTTCTTTCTTTCAAATCTTTTTTTTTCATGACATCTACCGAGGAACGATTTTGCTGAGAGTAATCCTTTGTTTTTCAGGCTTGACTGATTCACACCTTCAAGCTGCCAGGCAGAGTGAACATTGATTTCTGCATTACTGCAGCCGACTGGAGCAACAAGAGTTAATGAGGGAGTGTCCGTTTCTGCTTCTCCATTTTAAACGCCCAGGATAAATATGACACATCCTCGGCACCAAACATTTCGCCTGAGATACACCGTGTATCATTGTGCACAGTATGTCGAGTCAACTTTGGCTTGGCTTTTCAATATCAAACATTACAAATGGGTAATGTCCGTGCATGCAGGATGGCTGAAAGCAGAAACAAACTAATACACAAACAATACCAAGGAAACATGCACAGTCTGCACAGACACTTGTGCTTCAGTCGTCCTAAAATCAAAGCGAAATGAGACAAATTGTGTTCCAGCAGAGGGTAGAGCCATGGGCTGCTGAATCAATCTAACTCAGGGAGATGGTCTTCAGAGTCCTGGAGCTCTTTTAAGCATCGCTCCAGTGCCAGCATTAAGAAGAGTGCTTCCTGCGGTCCTCTTTCAATCCAATCCACTCCGCCAAATCCCTAAGCTATGGCAATGAACTGGATTCATGGCAGCTTTGTAATAAAAGGTCACAATATTCTCCGGACCAGAAACGCAGCAAGCCTCTGTTATGTCAAATTATGTTGTGGCCTCTGGCCGGTCCAAACAAAATTTGATCGAAGCCTGGACCGCTTGTGCTTTAAATCTAGATGGAGCTTAGCAAAGGTTAGTGCAGAGAAAGTGTGGGGAAGTGAAAAGAAAAACATTTCCGAAAATGTCAGTGAAGACTCCCAGTCATCCAGGCCATGGTTATCCATGCAGATAGTTAAAGACGTCCCAGTGCTCACCAAAAGCACCTTTTAACTGAGACCCCTGATTATGTTGCCTTGGATAGCACGCAAGCGTTCCAGGATGAGAGCCGTGCAATGACTGGAGGGGAAACCCGGGTGTCTGAGAGGCTGCCATTGATGTCGCTGCTTTCCTTAAGGCTCCTGTCTGTCTTTACGTCAGGAAAACACAGAGTAATACATAATATTTTTGTATCTTATGAGTTGTCGCTGAATAGCGGTTGGTTGTCCTCGTATAAAGGAGTACGAGTTACAAGTTCCAGAGTACCTGAGCTGAGCGGCTATCATTAAAAGATAAAAATTATCAAGCAATCTTAAGTCTCTTTGAAGCACTCGGGCTGATATCTACTGGGAAGGTTTGTACTGATTCCCAAGATTGACGCCAAAGTAAAAAAAAAAAAAAACATCCTCAAACGGCAACCTTCAAAGGGTGAACCGTACATGTAATTGCCCATCTTCCTTAATGTAGGACTGAGAAATACTATTTGCAAAGTTGTTTCATGTGGTTTTGTATCAGTCAATGATCATAGAAGACTTCACTGGTCCTTGGCATATTTAATGACTTGATGATACGTTATACATTAATTATAGCAGAGATTCCATGTTGAATTACGTTTCTCTTACCAGCTCAATAGAAATGCGCTTGGACATTGATTTTTCTCGAATGGATCTGGTGGAGAAACGGCATTATCAGCACTTTACCTTTTAAATGTGTTATATTCCAGTCTGTTTGCCTTATTTTTAAACTAGTGAAATGCAGTTTTTATTACTCTACATTTTGGTTTTGTGACGATGCAACATATTTTAAAGATAGCCTTCAAAATATATATATGTGCTCTTTGCCATTAAGTGGGTTGTAAGTAAGCTGGGTCCTACCTGGTCAATGTCTTTCAGCTCGATTGATAAGTAAATCAATGGTTATGCCAATCGCCCCTTTACTTGTGACACTATTATCACAAGGGCTTTAAATCATTGCGAAATTAAACCTTGTCAGCGCCACATAAATGCAATTGGTTTTTTTTTCTCTCTGAACAGATGCTGTCTGTGGACGAACCTGTGAGTAAGGCTATTACCAAGAACTCTAACATGAGTGTCAGAACCCCTTTGGATTTCTGTACTTTTCAAAAGTGAAGGGGAAATGGAAAAATAGAAAAATCAAGCTGTGCTGGTTATGCACTCCAAAAAACAAAAAAAAAAACACACACACACATAATCAAATTGCAACTGCAAAACAAAGCAGCAACCAACCTTTTAATATTGAATTGTCGGGATTTTGCATCGTAGATGTTATAATTGAAAAAAAAAAGCATTCGCGCAGGTGGACAGAAAATGCATCTGCCCTATTTTCATGCTGACGCCCTAGAAAAGCAGCCCCCCACCCCCCACTCCCTCCCGCAACATACTGCCTAGTTTGACATTTTCTGCTGCGACCCTGCTTCCTCCCTTGTCAGGTGGCATTCGTCTGTGATCTCACAGTTGTCACAATGTAAAACTCTGAGAAAGACAAATATCTAGACCTTTATGACCTGCAGTCCCAGCATTACAAAGCTAATACAAAAAAAAATGTCACTGGCTGGCAAGGCGTAGCTGAGAGATTTCCTCTGCAGTTGAATAACATGCAATAGATGTGTGAATAGGTTGTGCAGGCCTACTTCTGCTAAAGGCACGACGGGTATCACACCTGGCACAGCCGGCATTCTTTCACTTTCTCTCATCTCTTTTTCTTCTGCCTTGACATCCCCCAGCGAAAATATTACATGGTGCTCATATTATTATTATTTTTTTTCCTCTGGCACAGCTCCTGCATTTGTTTAGTGGAGTTATGTAATTGTCTCCGCAAAACTTTTTATATTTTATGTGAAGTTCTTGTGAGGTTTAATAAATTGCAACCTGTAACTTTTAATTAGTGAGGGGACAATAAAACTTGTATCTTGTATGGTGAAAAACAGTTGGAGAGGTTTGAAGACTCAAGATGTGTGGGAATTGTTGCCGTGTTGCGGTGATCACGCGGCAACCAGGAATAATGTTCCCCGCGTTACTGTCACATGATCACCGCAACATAGCAACAACTCTCGCATATTCTGAGATCTGAGATAGGGAGGATGTTTTATTCCAAACCTATACGTAAAACAGATGTTTACCCCTAATATACACCATCACATGAATCATCGCATTGCTTTTACTGTGCTCTACGCACCATCTTAAGGATTTGATTTCCCTTCTTTTCCCCCGTATAGCTGAGGTAGACGTAGATTATCTTGGACATGATATGTGCTGCATTATTCTTTTTAATTAGGGGGCTGCTGTTTATAAGGCCCAAACAGTAACTCTAGATAATAGTGGATTTGTGTCCAGTTAATCAAAATCCTGTTGGCAGATAATGGCTGCCAGGGGCTCCAGCAGGTTTGCAAAAAATTTAATTAGGAAAGCCATGAATCTCTACGATGCTTGCTCAAGGGTGAAAACGGGCTAAATGCAATGGTGGGTTTGTGACTGGCTGGTTTAAAAAGTTTGAAAGTCTTTTTTTTTTTCTTTCAAGAGGGATGTGTGGATGTCCTCATTTTAAGTGCATCACTCCATAAAATGAAGCTGCGGGGACCTGCTGCACCCAGTATGAACATTTCATATTATTTGTTTGAATCTTTGGTGTGAAATATTATTCATCTATTAATCTGTGGAGTAATGGGATCGACGTGACAATCTGCAATGCGATACCTTTAAGGACTAGATGATTTTTCTTCTCCTGAGATTTATATACAACAATGTACAGAAACAACGACTAAGTTAAAGGAGGGCTCTCAGGCTTGGGTTCTAGGTGCATCCTTGTGCATAAGGATGAGGGGAAAAAAATAATCTTTTTCGGCTGGACAGAGAGCTAATATAAACAATAAAAAGGTAAAGAACAACACTGATGTGCTTACGCAAAACAAACCACAATAATAATATATAAATGTGGAAATAATATTTTAAAATCATTTCAGTTTTTGTGCATAATTTAGCTTTTATTGCTTTGGGTACGTCAGATTCCCTGCTAGCATTATTTTTTCATATTGTCCTCTCGAAACCTTTATTAAACTTGCAATAATATAATTGCGCCGACTGAAGGGACTATTTGGAAATCACCTTGCCATGTTTTACTAGAGATCAAATGAGTTTTGAATTTGTGTCTTTGCTCGAGCCCAGCTGCCTGCCTACAGACAAATGGAACCGTAGTCGAGGCGTAGCCTAATGCACCACGGAAAAGACATTAGAAACACATATCCTGTTTTATTAATGTGGTCAATACAGTCCATTAGGCCTGGGATTTAAAAGCCACGGAGCGCCCCCATCTCCATTAATATTTTCCTCTGACCCATGGTAATCTTTTTTTTTTCGGAAGAAGAAGGCCTAGTTACTTTTCATATTTCACAAACAGCAGCAAACTATAATAATGTTGTAAATGCATGCTTAGGAGTACTGGTCGTGAAAGTTGAGCACCTAAGATGATGTCAACATTGAGTTTCCGAGAATAAAAAGAAAAAGTATTCTTTTGATGCCATCCCCAGCCTTTTGAGATGGTTCTACGGCTGTCTGTATGTGATCTGCCTCTTGATAGATATTCCTATGAATGCAAATCCCATATTTTACATTAGGGAGAGGTATGTTATGTTGTTGACAGAATATCTTAAAAAGAAAAAAAAAGGAAAAGCTAAATTAATGAAGGAGATCAAAAAGTGACTTCGGATGGTGCTGTTGAAGAAGGCAGTGTCAACACACCAGTAATCAGTGGCCTCCGTGTCCTTGCAGACCTCATTACTCAATGTGAAAACATATAAAAAGATCAATGGCGTGGCCCTAATGTGTTTAGGCTCAGTAAGAGAAGGGAAATGTTAAAATATGCCTCAGCGAGAAACTGCACGCTACATCTGAGCAAACCGACGTGTTGTTGTTAGAAAGGCCACTGGGTTCCTGCGGTCTGCATGCGATCACGCTGGCATAAAAGTGCTGCACTATCAGACACTTTGGATTCTCAAACAAACGCTATACGTCAAAAGAGCGATCAACACCAACAACTACAGAAATCCACATGAAGGAGAGATGCTGAGGAACTTGACCCCTCTATATGTCAGTTCATTGTTATGTTATCCCAGTTACCAGGGTTCATGCTTCCCATAGACCAATGGATTATGCTGGTTACATGTGTCACTATAAAAAAAAAAACACGCTTTGCTTTGTTTATGCAACACTTAGAGGAAAAACGGGACAAATAATTTCATGAGCGGGTGAGTCATACCTTACCGAAGCTGTTATATAAGGTACGAAATTTACTGTTTAAACCTGACCAGTGTTTTGTGAAATGCAGCTCCCCTCCCACCTTTTTTTTCCCTTCTTTTTTCCTCTTTTTTTAATCTGTTGCGAGATTGCTGACACAGTACCCATCATCTTCTGGCACCACTAGAGCATACAGTAGCAATCTATGCCTGGGCACAATGCAGCAAATGTTGTTTCCCTCTGTAGCCCCATTCATCGCTTGTGTCAGGCCGCTGTCTATGACAGTAATGGTACTTTAAAAGCTTGGCAAAGGTGCATTTGCTGTCTGACAAGGTTGAGCAACAATGGCCAGAGCCAGCCTTGTCCCACTCCTGCTCTCTGTACCCTCCCCGCTCACAAGAGTGCTATTTCAGGTGCGCGGATAGCTGTGGAGGCTATCTAGATTCGCACAGACATTATGCTGCACAAAGGGATTCGTGTGTGCAGTGTCATGGCCTCATTGCAAGGATCTGTACTAAGCAGTTAAAGTGGTTCTTTTTCTTTCCTCCTGCACTCCATCCCGATTCATAGGGCAGCGAAGGACACGTCAGATAACATAAAGAGATGAATCACAGAACCCCTTTATTCGCCAGCAGGTTTGACAAGGGGGAATTAATTCAGTCTTATTATTCCGGAGTCCGATGACTAAGATCATTTGCAAAAAAATTGACTAGTCTCTGTGGAGGTTTTCTAAAATTGTGTTGCAATCGCTGTATATCACTCAATTTTCGTAGAAAACGTGAAATTATGACTTAATTTAACTGCAAGAGTTTTGCAATAGTGAAGCAATGAATGTATAAATATATCAAAATGTACTTATTTTGATTTGAAGTGTAAATCAAATTTAGTTGGACAATGTGTAAACAAGTAGCGGCGCAGTCTCCTGTGTGTTATTGTAAAAATGTACTGTCCTCTGCACAGATTCTGGGAGGAGGAAGGTTTGACCCCAAACCCTTTCCCACAAGGTTAGTCTGTTCTCCCTACCATGTTCATCCAGTAGCCCCATACATCAGCGGTGACACTGGCAAAATGAATGTCACGGAGATCCAGAGCTCAGCAACGCTTCTGATGGCATTTCGCAGAGACACAGGAGAGATCTGCTAAGTTCATCCTCGACAAAACATCATACGTTCAAGCTGAAATTAAAGGAAAGTAAGTATCAGTATATTTCATCCTGCGTCTCTGGGTGGGATTTGTTGGAAGCACTGCTTCAGCACCAGGTGGAAGACGTTCTCCACACTGCTCAACAGCGTTATCGCCGCCTGTCTATCGCGACGGCTTTTGAATCTTTGCTGCGTAACATATTACTTAATAAATCAGTTTAATGAACAGTAATGTGATTACATTTTAAGAATGAACTATGTATTAGGCACACGCAAGGAACATTTTATATGGGGTTGGAGGAGCTGGAGTAATAAGATGAGCGGTTCTCGGCCCCGTTTAAATTATGCGATCATTAATAACACATTATAGATCAGTCTGAGGGAGCTAACAATTTATCACGTCACAAAGGGTCAGAAACGCGACAAAGTGATTAAAAGCTAATGTTTAGTTAATGGCCGTCGCAATATTGTAATTTCGACCAAATCCAATTGCTTTTGATGAGTCAGTCATATTCAGCCAGTTATAGCATAAATACTGACATATTCTGTCTTTTTGGTCTCTTTTTATTTAATGACAGGTGCATTTCCAGCATGTATACGACACTACAACACATATATTACATTACAGCACATCACAGTCTGCCTCATTTGTCGTCTCTTACGATCAGCAAGGGGGTGCTGGGGACCTATTCTACCCCGGGCCCCCACGGGGGACTTGATCCAGCAGCTAGATGAAGAAGTGTTGATTTACAGCAAACCAGCAGATGAGATGAACCACAACTAACTGTGGGCTCATTACTAACAACTGACTTCTCACACAACATGTGAGACAAGTGTGAGTGAGAGAGAGAGAGAGAGAGAGAGAGAGAGACAGCAGGCCACACTCCAGCCTGCAGTAACCTTGATGACACCCTTCATTACAATGTGCAGGGTGACATCCTGACAGAGTCATGCAGCACCAGATGGAGGGGAGGGACTGAGCCTGATTCCCACCCTCCACTCGTCCTCTGCGGAGGGGCATCGGGAAGGAAGTTGTGGGTGGGGAAGAAAAGGGGAAGGAGAGCGGTCACGTTGGTGCACAGCTTGACTGACGCTGCACTGGCTCAGCTCTGCAAGGCTGCCCTTGTCCTTGTTCTCCGACAGCAGGTGGCGTAAACTCTGGCCCCGTATCAAAAACCCTCAAGCCTGCTCTTGCGCATATGAGGCAACCGCTGTCCAGCAACTCCGGTCCGGCTCATCGTGAATTTAAAATATCACAGCTGGGTTAAAAAAATATTCCATGATTAACCTTTTTTTTTCTTTTTAAATAAAACACTAATACTATGTATATGATATTCATGATTCAGCAAGAAAATCCTTTTCTAGGCGCTAACTGGATAAGCGCGCTAATCCCATTTAATCCATATTTCCTGTATGGAACCTAAAGTTGTAATGAGCAAAAGAAAGGGAACCGCACCGGACACAAGGTGTTTTGATAATAGGCTCCCCAAAAGCCACCGTTTTACTTTGAATTCAGCACCATGACATGGGGGGCTGTCTAATAGCACCGGTGCAGTGGGAAATTCAGTCATGGTGGACTGATCAAAGATGGCATTGCCAGCAAGTCCCCTTTAAGGCCATTGGCAGTTAGCACAGGGCTGCCCAGCCTCTTTGTCTTCCTGGCAGCCCTTTGATGAGAGTCCCCTGGGTGATTCACTCTTACTTACAGAAGTGCACACAGCTGTTAAGAATTGGATCAAAACAGACTGAGAGAGGGCTGAACGCACGGAGACGAGGAGAGGAGCGAGGGATTAAAAACAGGAGATGGATGGGGAGGATAGTGGAGCGGGCTGGAAACCGTAAGAGACGGAGCACCGGGCAGACAGAGGGTGACCTGAAGAGGGAGGACTAATGTGTTGAAATATTCCATGCTATTCATCAGGTTCACTGTTGTCACACTCAAAGGCAAAAGGTCACTGTATTTAATGGCCGCCCTGTTCAGGAGCGGGCAACATGGATTGTTCAATCAACTCATCAATTGAAACAGGGAACTGCCCATCACACACACACACACATGCTCATATTTACTTGTCCCAGCCCTATTTAACTCATCAGCCTTGACAGATTTACATGGGCTTCTGCTGGCTCTATTCTTCTGCACTGCATGAGTTGCAGGGTGATGGTTTTATGTTATAGCTATTAAATAGACTTATATGCAAATGATGATGAGGGTAAAGGGAATATTTCACATTCAACCTACTAAGAAGGGCTCACTCGACTTTAACTTTGTTTGATCTCCTAATTTGCTGCTTTAAATCATTAGAACCATTAATAACCGGTATAGTCAACACATAATGAAATGATTTTCATCAACAACTAATACAAATACTGTTTATTAATTGTAACACTCCTGCAGATGGACGGCATTACGTCCGTTTCTGCAGTTTGACTTTTACACAAGCTATTTTCCCTTTTTGCAAAAAGCAGTGAATCGTTGCACTTGTAGGATGTAAGGTTGCTAAGTTATTGTCTGTGTGTACATCTCCCAGCATAAAAGTCAGTGTATTTTATGGCTGTGTCCATTGATTTTTGGCCAACGTGGAGTGGAAAGTTAACACAGCAATTTGTTAGACGCACTGAGGGCAACCGGGCTTTTGGATCTTGATAAGCTGATGAGAATTAGCCCATAATTTTTGCATTAACTGGCTCCGTTTCCCTTTCTTGATGACATATATTTATTATTACATGTCTGTAAACCATGCAGTGCAGATTGTAGGTCTTGCTGTGTAATATTTAATCCTGTGCTTGATTTGCAGCTGCACTGACACCTGGCTTTTCCTGCAGCAGCAAGATGCACATAGTAGACCTGTTCAATTTTGGTCGCAGATGGCAAATCTGCATGCTTTCCCATGAGGAGGCAGCCAGTCAGCCTTTCTTTGACGCCGTGACGAAGGTGACTGAGGTTTCCACTTTAAGCACACTGAAATGAATAAAGGCTACATTTGTGCTTTTCCCTACAGTGCAAGTATTGTTCTTTTGGGAATACTGGGAGTTAAAACAAACAGCTGGGATGTGATTCAATATTATTTAGGTTACTGTCTTAATGTGTAGCATCATTCTGCTGTATGGATTATTAAGGGAAGAAAATATTTTATAGCTGAAAATATAGAATCTGATTATAAAAAGGGTTCTTTGAGTTTTAAAATTCCACTACTAATCTCAAAATGAGCTTGTACTTTTTTTTTCTGAGAATTCTGTCTCTGATGCAACAAGCACTTGCCTTATTAGCTGTGATGGAACGCGACAGTGTGGTAGTATTAGTTTCTGTATAATTCAAATGAAACCAAGAGAGAGCTTAATAAATAATGCAAAAAAAACAAAGACATAACACCAAAACAAATGCACATGGCTGAGGTTGCTAGACTACAGCCTCTTTAACTATGGCATGAAGGTAACAGAGAAACTCCTGCAGCCATTTACTGTATATTTCAGCCAGAGCTCTAATAGCTGCAACAGTCTGGAGGAGCTGATGAAAATATTGCAGAGCAGAGCGGTTTGTGGCTGAAATGTGAGCGAACTGCAACAGAATATGAATGCAAACGAACAATGGGACCATTACATGCAGAAAAGCGATTCACCAAAACAACGAGAAAAGCATAACAAGCCCTCGAGTGTAGTTGTACAAGAGGGAGATGGATGGAAGACTTAACTGCAGCCTACCAAAATGCCTGATGTCTAACCAAAGCTACTGTATGTTAGTCATATAACAGGCTGCTCAGATCACACACACACAACCACATAACCCCACATTTGCATATCTGGGTCACTGCAGGGACAAAGTTAAATAAAACATATCATGGAGCCAAATTAGTAATTTATTATCTGATTTGTACAAAGGTAAATACTAGAGATCGTAGCACAGAGTGTTGTGCTGTGAATGAGTGAACCTGTCATTATAAGTGAGAAAGTCAAGAGTTTTGGGGACATTAAAAAAAACTCGGCGGAAAAAAAGTTTGCGTCAGCATGAAAACATCCAGACTCTTAATTGCTGTCAAAACAACACATTGCGCTGTCGCTTCACAATGGCTGACCAACATGGTGTCAGCCTCGACAGATTAGTTGTCCCACATATCATAATTTGTTTCCACGGAGATTCCTCTAAGTTGCATGCAAAATAAGGCCAAAGGTAACGCCATTGATTAGTGTCACGTGAACCCGGCGCCTTTCAACAATGAGGTGAGCGTGCCATCCCATTAAATTAATTAATTACCTTTTGTCATTGGGGAGCCATTTAAATTTGTAAAAATGTGCCTGGGCCAGGCAAGGTTAATTGGGCATTTAGCTCTCAGAGCTCCCCTCAACACCCAGGAGGAGCCTGTCCCTAAAACAGAAGCAGGTCCTTCGTAAAAGTAGCACAGTGACCCCTCCGAAAGACAGTACTACATTTCTTGGCTCTGACCCTGAAACTAATAATTGGAAGCATATGAAATTTGTCAACAAAATCGTAGTCTTCATTCTCCCTAGAAAGTAGAAGGGGAAGGATGCAGAGGTGTTCTAGCTTATGCTTAGAAATTGTGATCAGGGTGTGTGTGTGTTTGTGTGTGTGTGTGTGTGTGTGTGTGTGTCTCCCCATGACAGAGACAGATGGAGTGGGATTTACCAGAGGAAGCAGTTTATAGAATATTGTCAGGGGAGAGTAGGCAGTTTCTGAAATACAGCTTTCAAGTCACAGCCATCAATCTCTCCAGCGCCTGTCTAGATCAAGCAGACCGGAGAGCTAGTTTGTTAGTGTTCACAAAAGATGAGCGTGTTAGTCTGCGCCTCCCTGAGGCCTGAGAGACAAAACAACCGTCAGCAGCTTCTCGCAGCGAGCTAAGAGGTAAAGGTGACGCTGTCGGTCATCGGTATGTAAATAAATTGCCCCATTCTGTCAATCAGATGGTGAAACTAGGGCAGTGAAACTGGTGGTCTGCTAACGAACAGCCTGGTAGGACTGCTGGGTGAAGCACATTGAGGAGTGGCGACGTTTTTTAAACAAATTTGACTGATTACAATTTGACTCCGATTTCATCCAGTAACCCAGTTAAAATTAAATATTAAGCTTTACAGTGTTATCATGCCATCATTTATTTTCTCCAACGGGTTGCGTGAATTCACCAGCAAAATATAATAATTTATTCCAGTGACAAATGTTGTGTTATGCTTTTTTTTTCAGGCCAAACCGAATGTATTATTTATGCAAACTGGCGATGGCTGATAAACTGAACCGAGGAGCCATATCGCATCCGTCATATGTATAAATGTAAAATAAAAACCTCACGTGAAGCAAAACTAAATGTTGTGGCATTTAATCATGCAAGAGGGAAAAATGTGAAGCAAAAAGATGTTATTCATTCATATTCCAGCGATGCTGGAAATGCCACCCATGTCTCTATTTCCTTACCACCAGCAACTGTTAGTAGATTAAACCTTGGAGTCTGATATTTTTAAAAAAAGTGTTTTCTTTGTTTTCCTGTAATAAAACTGTTAGTGTGAAATCCTGTTACCATCATTGCTGCTTACGCTCTTGCCCAGTAGTGACCTGCTTATGTCATGTCCCTTGGATCAGCCTCAACATCTAACTGGACCATATGGCTTGGGAAGCTGTAGCTATAGATCGCATACTGGAAAATCACTGTTCTGAGCAATATCTAAAATAAACAATCACTCCTATGACCTCAACGCTCCTGGCACTGTGTACTTACACTGTGTACAAGCGTCCAAACCCGCCCAAAATATATCATCCAGCTGCATCCGAGGAGGCAGGTCCACTTTGAAAATGAAAGAAACAATGTATTTTGACACCGCAAGCGGGTGAATTCATCTTAAGGATGGAAGAGCAAGTCAGGTGAGAACTTTGACTCTCAGGCTGGAACAAAAAGTGCAACGCGGTTAGTTCTTGCCGAGAGATGGGACAGAGACGTGTTCACAGCATATAAGGATTTACTGTGTACATACCAGTCAAATCCTCACCACAGTTTCATCAACACCCTCCCAGGCAGCATGAACATTGATTTTCATCCTTAGAGCAGAGCCTAAATATTAACATATGGAGCTAATTATAAACTGGCAGGTAATAATTCAAGTTTACAGCACAGTATTCCGTCATGCTCGCGACTTATACTTTGTTTGATCTGCATCGGAAAGAAGGGAGGCGCAAAGCTACCACAAAAAAAAAAAAGTGGTGTGTGAACACCATGAGAACAATTACTCCTCTGCTGAAAACGTATGTTATTTTAACACGTGAGATTACTGGCAGCTCTTGTAACAAGAAGACTGAATCTCACACCTAAATGTGATGCTTCTGTTTATCCTCCAGCATCCAGGACACATTTAGATACTGCTGAACATGCATTACAGATCATGGAATAACGAGATCACGGCGGTCGTCTCTGAAAGCTCTGTGGATTACGTTCCTTTGTCCTTTCTGTTTTTGTTTTTTTGCTCCCGATCGCCAAGGTAATGTGATTCATTACGCTGCTGTTTTTATCCTGTGTGTTTTTTTTTGAAAGGTTGCTTTGATTCATTATTTCATGTTCTCTTTGCAAAAACGTGTGATTTTTTTTTTACCCTGCACCTGAGGGCCGTCATAAATAACACCACAGTTGAAGTCAAAGCATCAGAATGTGAAGACAGATCGTCAAACCACATTAGTTTTCCAATGTGCACGGAGCTCTGTTAAGGTATTTCTAGCTGTAGGCAATGTGACAACACCTGAAATACCCTTTTTGCTGTAATGTTTGTCGGGCTTGTCACAAAATTCTCTCTGTAAAATGCCCTTAAACATCGGCACTCGCACATTTCTGTCATCCACAGCTGTTAACAAGTTTCTAGCATAACAACAGCCTTGAGGTGTTTACGGTGTAGTGTCTTCAATTATCAAGAGAGCTACCTGCCAGGTTGTGTCTAATTCCTTGCAAGGCGAGAGTGTACACTAACAAGTGTGTTTATTCCTGTCAGCTGTTTTCCTGCCCAGAGGAAAGCACAAACTTAACAGTAAGTTCACCTGGTCCTTGTTAATGGGCTTTATTTATTTGACATGTATTTAACCCAGGCTGGATTGCTTCCTCCACTTATCCATAACACTGTCCCATCTTTTATCATTCTACTCTGTCCTGCTATTGTCTCGAGGCTCTGGGATGTTTGAACTTTAAGAAATATGTTTTTTTTTTTTGTCCTTTGCTTCCAAACATAATCAGATCCAGAGGGAAAAAGGGAGAGGGAGGAATCAGTATCTGATTCTGCTTTCATCGCGCTTCATCACATTTTCGTATTTTTTTCTGAACCTAGCGATGCACCTGTGTGCGATACCTTTTTCTGATTAAAGTAGAGCCAGTTTTCTGCCAGACTCCTTTTGGATACAGTGTTTCTGATGGAGAGCATTCGTCTCCTCTAGCCTTGGTTATTCTGTGCTGCAATGCTCCAGGTGTTGCCTATGAAGCCTCAGACACTGCACCATTAAATATATAGAGTACAGTGCTGGAGACATAGACTTATTATTGTAGATGTCAAGTGAATAAAATCAGACTTTTGACACTTTGACAGTTTAAGTAAAAGAGAAAAAAAATCCAGAAGATATTTATGAATTGTTTTCTATCATAATCAGTTTTTTAATATTTGCAGGTAGCTGTTTCTACTTGCCATCTTAGACTAATTACTTAAAATCAATCATTATTTTGGCAGAAAACATGTTTAGCGTAAATTTAGCAAGGGCTTATTCATTTCACAGACATTTATTTAAACATGACTATTTAAATAAATGACAAAAGTGGCACTTGTGAAAAAAAAGTCCACTAGCATGTTACAAACTGGGCCTGAACAAACTCCTTAATGTAACAAATATCTATATCTCTATATGATTTATATATAGTTACATAGTTTACTAATGCCGACTAGAACACATTGGCTCCTGCTGTCTCCTGTCTGTCTGGGATGGAAACCTTGGTCTTGGCTCTTATAGCTGTCTCATCAATCTGGCAGGAGCTGGTTTTTGAGGAAAAGTGTCCAATTGAACGTCTTTTTCTAATTCAAACTTGGCCTGGTTCTTCTCTCCAGCTCCATCAGCAGGTTTGCCTGTGAACACCTGCATGTTCCAGGTGTAACTGCTTCTGCTATCACTAGCTGCCTAGATCTTGATAGGCCTACTTCATTTCCCAGGATTGGCTGGCATACACTGCCCTGCATACACTGCACTGACAAGGACCAGATGTTTCAGTGGATCAACATCTGGTCTGGCCACCACTTTCACAGACAGGAACTCACAGGCACACACGGCTGATCAGCAATCAAAATGAACAACAGTGTGCGATGTAATACCACACAAGACACCAAATGAATTGTGACGGCATGTTTTCAGCTCTAAATATTTGAACGACTGAATACTTGAATACTGTACTTGAATACACACACACACATACAGTATATAAGCTATATCAGAATGCTTTATTTTGGGTCCTATCATATAATCAGGAACAGATCAAGATCAATCTAACAACTGCTATTCATTCATGTCCGTCAGTGTCCACCTATTAATAACATCCGTGTGTCTATCGAAACTATCTATATGATGCAGAAATGCAGCATAATGAATGAGTCACTGCATCACAGATAACTCATGTAGCCAGAATAAACACCCACATAGCAGAATTCAACAAGGCTCATTCCACTGGGTTATGTCCAATAACAAGCGGAAGGTATGTGGGTCTTAACTCGCCTTATTTCTGAACACACACACACACACAAGGTCACTGCTATAATTCCACGCCTCATTTTCCGACACACTATCACACACTGTGGTGCTTAAACAACGGTTACCGTGGTAACGCCACTACACCGCGAAGCCACAGCTGCCACACACATAAAAAAAAAGATTAATAATAATCCAAGAATGTGACGATAATGTAACGGCTCACACAATGGATTGTTAAACAGGCGGTTTAGTGGCCCGGAAACGCATATAACTGTACAGGAAACATAGCGGTCACTTGTTGCTGCCAGGCCAACAACAAAACTCAATCGAACAAACACAGAGCCCGCCCCTCAATGAGCTCCACCAACCACAAGCTCGCACGCTGATTGACATACACGCAGTCCAGTGACTGACAGAGAGTGAGACAGGTTGACTAAAACACTTCTGCGAGGACGCTGCGATATTTATATAAAAAATAACGATAATAAAATGCATTCTACTCACCAATAGTCTTGATAGTTTGTATATAAAAATCCACCCTCTTCTCTTTCCGTAAGAAGAAGCTCAAGAACTCTGTCGTACACATTATCCGTGCGTTTCAGTTCCAACAATAAGTCCTTTTCTATCGCCATCCTGAGGCTAATGCCGACAGTCGAGCCTGCCCTGACCTATTTCCGGCAGAAGTTTGAATTCGCTACGCCGTCATCGTGCGCCTGCTACATAGCTACGGTGTCGCCGAACTGTTTCTTTAACCAATTAAATCTGATTGAAACAAGGCTTGCTGGTCCTGACGGCCACACACACACACACACATATATATATAACCCTAACCTTCCATGCATGCTCTATTTTTTAAAATCTCCATTATTAATGTTAAACAAAACAAACGTGATGAAAAACTGCACAATGCAGAGAATATGATAATTAAGGACTTCAGTATTACATCAGTTGGAATGTGCTGTATACTCTGGTAAAGATGTTTTAAGCAAAAACACTGAGCACTTCATTAGGAGCATCTACGTATACTTATTCGAGTAATTATCCAAATAACAAATCACGCAGCAGTTGTGAAATGCATAAAACCTTGCAGCCACAGGTCAGGAAGCTTCAGCTAAGATTAATATCAAATTGGGGAAAACTATGAGCTTAGTAACTTTTGGTGTGGAATAATTGATGGTACCAAACAGAGCAGTTTAATTATTTCTGAAACTGCTCATCTCCTGATAATAGCCCCCGCAGATTAATCACAATGGTGTAAAGAACAAAAAGCCTCATCTGGGGAGAAGTTCTGTAAATTACGTTGAACGGTCAGATTGAATGCTGACAGTTTACCCTAACTCAGATAACAACCCAACAGAAATAACACAACGGAAAAGCATCTGAAAATGCACAACATGTCAGACCTGAGGCAAATTGGCTACAGCAGCAGAAAATGACATCAGGTTCCACTCCTGTCAGCCAAATCCAGACATCTGAGGCTGCAATGGATCCAGGCTCACCAAAACTGATGACTCTCAATCTCTGCTGAGGCAAGCAGATGGTCGGGTCAGAATTTGGCATCAGCAGCATGAATCTGTGGACTCATCCGGGTTTCTGTCCACAGTCCAGACTGGTAGTGTTGATGTAATGGTGTGGGGAATGTTTTCTTGGCAAACTTTGGGTCCCTTAAAACCAATCAATCATTGTTTGAACGCCAAATCCTATCTGAGTGTTGTTGCTGACCATGTGTGTCCCTTTTATGGACACGGTTTACCGTCTTCTGCTGGCTCCGTTCACCGTGCGTATAATGAAACATGTCGCAAAGCTAATCTCATCTCAAACCGGAGTCAGGAACATTAGAGTTAGTTCAGTATAATTCACGCATCAGACCTGATCCCAAACAAACATTTTTGGGATGTGGCAGGGGGAGAAATTCACTGCATAAATATGAAGCTGACAAATCTACATAAATTATTAATATGACACAGGAACAAATTGAAAATATGTGAATAATTGCATGTCATAGTACATCTGTTTCATTTACACATTTTTCAACTTAAACTGCTTGTGCTGAAATATACTCACAGACAAACACGGGTCTATAGCCCAGAAATGGTCCATGTGGAACATGTGTGCCTGGCAAAGGTTTCCGGGCCTTTACCAGTCATTCCAGGCAACACAACTGCCAGTGTTCACTGCTGAGAAGTCAGCGAGGGAGCATGTCCATGACATTGCATTAACAGCTCTGAGGGGGCTGAGACCAAAATGAATTATCTGTAAAAAAAAAACAAAATCAGAAATGTAGAAGAATTACGCTGTTAAGTAGTTAAGATAATAGTGTAATCGCCTGCAAATGTTACATGACTTCTTTAGCGACTTTCTCAATTAGAAAAAAAACAATTCTACTCATACTAACATGTTTGACCTGTTAAGAGAATGACAACTATCCCCATATCATATACTGTACATGTTTTTAAAAAACACACCTCAGTAAAGCAAACCTGTCAAATGAAAAACTCGACCATTTGATTTGGCACAGTGCAGATATTTTTGCATGACAACATGTGATGGCACTCATTGTGAGAAGATTGTCATATTATACATTTTAACATACACACTGTTAAAGACTGAAAAAATCCAACATCATATGTTTTGTGCTTTGTCATGTGCGACATGCAGCGTTTTCCATACACTGAAATGGTACAAACAGGCCTTGCTCTTCTTATTAAATATAGCATTTTAATGAGAAATAGAGTATTATATGAAACATTCATTTGAAATAAGCTGATATAATGATACCAACAGAACAGCAAAAAAGTACATAGGCAAGGTATTAGGTGTAAAACTCTTCAGACACAGTCATGGATACATGTAAGCAACACTGTGGTAGCATAATGCCATACGAGTAAATGTGCTTGTTTTATGGACCTTGCAAGTGGCTCGAAACTAATTTAAAATGTACAGTATGTTCTGACAATATAAAAACAGTCATAAATTGTCATGAGTCTAATTAGATTACATAAGAAATGAGTGCCCTGGTACTTTGTGCTAATGTACTCGGATGGAGGGCTTTTCTCAAAGTAGTTCCCTTTCGATACCTATATTTTATTATATTGTTACTGTAGCAGAGCCGTGTTACTGAAATAGTGTTAGTATTTACAGATGTATTTGTACAGCAGGGGACAAAAACTATCCAACATTACTACAAGTCATACTTTGTTTATGTCCAGTAGTTGACCTCACCAAACGCACCAGCCTCTTGAAGTTGCGTCCCTAGAGGGAGGTGACCATGAATGAGCTTCATTTTTGAAATTGAGTATCATGCTTCCTTGTAAAATTTGAATGTGTTTCGGTTTAAAACATTTTAAAGGGATAGATAACAGGCACTTAATAATAATAATAATAATAATAATAATAATAATAATAATAATAATGATAATAATAATAATAATAGGTAATGTAACAACTCATTTGGATACCTTAATGTTGATGCTGAACAATCAATTGGCCCATATTTCTATTGATTTCAGGTTTATGGCCATTATAGACTTGTAAGGCTTAGCTTTAATATGTCATAATCAGTTCTACTCCACCTTAATCAAATTTATTAGGACATAATGTTGGGATGCTAAAAGTGTTAATAAGATAATACCATCAGAATTCATAACTTGGCCTGCTAAACTCTATCAATACCCCAAATCTATGAAACTGCAGGGAAGTGGGTGTATGGGCAGCAGCAGAATGTGGGGATTCTGTGACCACAGACGCCACCTGCCCCCAACCAGATGCACTGGTCACGAAACAGTACATTTTACTCTTATGCAGCGGTGCGCGTGTCCTCCTTCCTTACTGCTCCTGCTCACTTCATAGCAGGACCGTCAACAGTAGCGACACACTGATGCCTGCTCACTCTTTTACACTTCCGAGATATCGGGCCATTAACCTGACAAAGATAAAGACTGAAGAAAGTGTCATGCACCGTGAGATTAATTTAACGACAAGAAGCTGAGCCTGACAGGCTGAGCCTTTGTTATCATCAGCTGGTCCGCCACATGTGGGCAGACGTATGTACTGAAATTGTGATATATATATTTTTTTCAACTTACTGAATCGCCTGAAATTCATTTGATTTTACAGTGACACATTAAAACGTTTTCAACAAGTGCCTGCATTATTTATAAAAGCATAACCTCAAGCCTTAAGGAGCTCCACAAAACAACCGACAACACTGAAATGAGGATAACACTACATCATAACATATGGATACTGAATTGTCACACAGAGCCGAAAGGTTTGCGTTTGCCTACAACATGAACATAATGCACAGCCAGAGACAACTTGTAAAGTTGTAATTGTGGATGAAATAAATTTAGCAGCTGACAAAGCAGTGGGAACTTCAGAAAGTATTCGACCCACTATTTCCACAATTTTGTATCATGTTCTATTCATGGAAATGTAAATCAATGTAACACTCAATAACCCACACGGATAAAGCATGATTCCCATGCTTTTAGACTTTTTGCCAGCAAAGGTACTCATTTAGACACAGGCGTGTGTGTCTTTCAGTTGATCTATTCAACTGCATTAGCCACAGGAGGGCTCCAGTGAAGGTCTAGACACTTCTTTAAGATAATTACAGCAGGATGCATCCGAGCACAATTTGGGTCCTACAGAGAAAAAGAAACGGAATATGTTTGTGTTTTTGGTATTTATTCAACTTTCAAACAATATCAAGAAACTAGTTTGACTTTTGGCTTTGTCATTATGGGTTATTGAGTGCACATAGATGAGAAACAAAACGTAGCAATTGACATTTAAAACCAAAGATTTTGCTCTGATACAATTTGTTGCTTTCATCGTTCTTCTTTCTTTGCTGCATTTGACTGTGTCTTATCGAGCAACACCTCTGTCACAGCCCAACATGTTTGTCCACAGATGTGAAGTTCACTCAAGAAGTAATCTTCATCACATTATAAAAAAATGTGTGCAACAAAAAAAAAAATGCATGGTTTAACTGTAGGTGTTATTCTGCAAGATTGCCTCTTTTTAAAATGTATGAACCCATACGTGGCCAGAACAGCTACATCATATGACATGGGGAGTTTGCTGTGCCTTTTTTATTTTTGTGAATAAAACATGCAGGTAATTATAATAGCAATGTTTCAGCATCAGGTTGCCCAAATAAAGTGTGACCTCACTACCTGTCAAAAGTTTTATAACACCTATGTTTTGAGTTGCTGCTGAACCTTACGTAGAGTAACGCCTTTGCAGTTTGTTAATAAAGAGCGTATAGAATCTTTAGACCCTAAGCATTATATAAATGTTTTGATCTGTTGACAAGCTGATCTCATTCTGGCATTTTTCCTATAAAGGAAATAGTTTGTAAAATGAGTCCCAACACTGTTGCACAAGTTCTATCAAATGTGTTGCACTTGAATTTTGCTTAGCTGTCACATTCTGCCTTGTTTATCACAAACTGGCTTGATGGGATTTTGGGGACTGGGGCTTGCGATGCTCATTCATCATGTGATGCCAGCATCTAGTTCCGTTTTCCTGGAACGTTTTGGGTCATTATGTTGCTGTACAATGAGTTCCTGACCAACCCCTCTTTCATCCATTATCACTTGTCATCTTCCTCACCATGCTAACATAACAGTGTTAAGTGTGACTTCCTGCAGTACAGTATTGCCCAAAGTGAGCATTAGAGATTGTAGTAACACAATTTGTGTTATGGCGTTCACCTAATTAACTCTCACTTGAGCAGAAACGCTGCAATCTAACCACGGGTTTTCATCCCCGAAAAAAGGTTGCTTTGATGAAATGTTTTTCATACATTTTTAGGAAACTATTTTTTTTCCAGTTTCGTGTTGACTTAAGTAGCATTTAATGTTAATTAGTGGACCTGACCTACTGAAACATTGACTAATCTTATAGATTAATCACTGCCACAAAGGTCTTTTTGGTTTTAACATAGAGGCTTCTTCCTTTTTCTCTGACGCACTGAAATTCAATGAACTTCAGGACAGTTCCCATACAACATCTTATGCCCAGAATTGTATTTTGTCTTAGTAATGTCAAAAAATCAAGTTGAAAACTAAAACAGAACCATACAAATTGAACACTTTTTTTCCCATGTTATGAAGTAAGTACTGAGTGGAACATGGTGCATTAATGTATTATGTCTACCTCAGGGAAGTGTATGGCTTTAAGTTGTTTTGCAAATGTGCCTGAACAATGAATGTTTACATTTTGCTCTTGGTGCTTAAAAGCTCCACAAATCAGCAGTCACGACATGTACATTTTGCAAAGCTGTACAAAATAGCATTGATTGTTAAATCTTCAGACCACAATATTGCACTCGCGCACCAGGAGGTACTGCCTTGTGAAAAACACAGCTTGGATTTCAAACACGGGAAGAAGCGATCCAAATGCAAGATTCAGCATAGACGGGAGTCAATCGCCAATGACACATTCAATTAACGAACAGCAATAAGCATCAAGCCAAAAGAAAAGGAATGCGCCCACTCACATACACACACATTCACCCACATATATATGTATATATAAACAGCTGGCTTTTGTTATTTGACATGACGATCCATTGCTGCTCTGCTGTGTGCCTCGTGTGTCAGAACAATGACAGAGTGCCTCATAACTCACAAAGAGCAATGCAGATTCACTGTGGGTCTGAAATGTAATAAAGAGCCTATAAGTGATTTGTTGACTACTTACTCAGTAGGGCTATTTAATCCTTACAATGTATAAACATCTGTGATATTAAACTGTCCTTTATGTCTGAAATATTTTGAACATGGAAATAAAAGGATATCTGGTCTGCCCTTGTGTTATGTCGTTATTCCTTTAAAAATGTTTTCTTTTTTTTTAACCCCCTCAGTAAAGAATGGCAGTTTCAGATATAACCTTTGATCCCTTGGACTAAAATCAAGGCCTCTTTTTCACCAGTACATAAATTACATTTTTTTTCTCCTCTTCCTCTCTTGAAGTTCTTTTAGGGAATGACAGACATGCTGGGACAAATATGATACAGTCTTTAGAGTTGTTCCATTAATCTTCTTTATCTTCCTGAAACGCTTTTCGTCGCTGCCTTTTCTCTTTTTTTTATCTCTTAAAGAATTATGCTTAGAAAGTTAATATTACATCAAAAGGCAGAAAAGGTCCAAAAACTGAAAAAGAGAGCAAAATTAAGATTAATATCCCCCTCACAGTCCATTTGTTGGGTGTGTAGTGTTTAGTTTGCCGTCCTTACGTTAAGGTAATTATCTTCAACAAAGTTTAGCAGTCAGGTGATCTGACTGTTTTAGTATTTCTGTGCTGTACATGTCCAAGGCGTGATTCACGCGGATCATCTCGCTGTTGGTGAGCTTGAGCCTATGCTTTAGCATACAAGAGAAAAGGTCCAGCTGGGGTTTGCCAGGTGCTGATGGAGGGGCTAGGCGGTTAATCCGATCCCTAATGTCCAGAAGCAGGAGCATAACAGATGAGGATGAGTAGAACTGAGTTCCTTGTGTGTACGACTGGTTAACCTGCTGCACGGCGCTACGGAGCAGGTCGGCATTAAAACGCAGGCTGTAGCCAAAAACTTGGATATCAGATATTTTTATGTAGATCTGCCGTTTGTTAGGGTCTGCAAGATCCACCGGACCCTGTCCCGTGTCATTACGTAGGCCTGTTGGGATCTTAGCACGGCTACGCAGGTAGATGTGCACTGTCTCGAAGAAGGTCTTCCACCGGTTGCCCAGCAGCAGAGTCCAGTTGAAGCACTGAGAGTTCTGCAGTCGCACTTTTTCCCAGCGTGGGTAACCATGTTCGCCAAATGGCATGCTCCAGCCTTCTGAGTGGCTGCCACTGAATGGGTTGACGTAAACAAAGAACATGGGATCGATACTGCTGTTTCGCATCTGGCAGATCTTCATCGATAAACCGATTATCATGTGGAGGTAGTCCATCCGGTTTTTGTTACTCTTGAGAGTCAGAGACATGCGCTTGCGCCATCGGGGGTCAAAGAAGGTCTCTAGGCGGATCTCGTTACTGATGAAGGTGGTGTGAATGTAGAGCCGTGAATCCATTTTCTGCAGCAAGTATTTGAGCTCCAGGTCCTGAAAGTCCAAATCGGTTTCAAAGCTGATGAACTGCTCACTACGTTCTGAGTCCACATTCTGGGGCTCACAGCGACCACGGTACAACTTGTAGCCCTTGTTGCAGGAGCCACATTGTGAGATGTTGGCTAGGCTGCACATGGCACAGCTGTTGTTGCCACCAATGACACAAGGGATTGGTCTCTGGCACAGGGTGACACCTGTGTGGCACACACATGTCCTTTGGCTCTCCAGGAAGGTCCCCCAGAACCCGTTCTCATTGCAGTAGAGGAAGGACTGAACCCTGTTTAGCCACTGCATCACAGACCTAGAGGGAAAAGGGTAAAAAAAAAAGGACAGGGACAGAAGCAATGACAATAGTGAGATAAAAGGTCAAAGTCTAATTTTTATTTCAAATAATCCCAGCCCAATGTGATGTTTGGTGTATTCTTTTCTGAGATTTTTTTTTCTGTGGCATATAAATTACTAAATGATTTTTTTAAAAAATAATATACCACTAAAAGGTAAAAAAAATGATTCTTTACTGGGTACTTTACTGACTTTTCTTTTTGAATAACGCTCAAACCCCTTTTTTGCCACCAGGCATCAAACAACTGCTTCCAGTAGCCCCTGATCACACCTGTAAAACATGGTGTGAAGTTCCATAAGGATAGAGGTTCAGGTATTTTACCAGGCACATTAATAATACATTAAGGTTGGACAAGCACAATTCAGTGGTTTGTTCATTACATTGTATTCGTTCATTACTGTAGCTCCAATAAAAATCATGTCTGAAGACACATTTATGCATTAAGTAATGACATTCCTGAACAGTTCACTTTTTCTTGCCACTGCATGTGAAAAACTTAGTCAGGGCAGAGGAGGGGATCATTTCATTCCCGTCAAGAGGGAGGAGTTGTGTTACTTCACTCAAGAGGAAGGCATCACTTGCTATTCTTATCTTGTCTCTTTATTTCCCCTAAGGCATCTTTTCATGTCATCTTGACAGTATTGGAACTTTTTTCTGACTATAGGAAATTAATTCCGAAGCCTGATTTGTTTTAGGGACGAGGGCTAGTCAAGGTTAGCTTGACATGTTAATGAACCTAAGCATTAACTATGATGGATGACAATGCATCCTCAGCAGGCCAGTGAGCCCCCAGGCAACACCCAAAATGAGCCCAGAACAGATCACCTACAGAGGACAATGGAAGCACATTGTCTGATCCGGCTAACTTTGGCTTCACAAAGAAGATGGAAAAAAATGAACGTTTGTTTAACTTCCCATAACTCCTTTTTCCCGAAAATTCACACCTACCTCCATCTATTTGGATTTTTAAGATACACGTTTTAGAAATTGCAGATGTCTATTGTCTTTATCAGTCATTAACCACAATCATTTACAAAAATAAATAAATAGCAGTCAATGTCAATTGTTATGCTGTTGATTTTAATAACTGAATGCAATATGGTTAGTTCCATATTGTGTAGCAGCTAATTACATACTGCTAAAAAACATAACTATGAGCTTTTTGTTTCAATTGTTTAAAGTGCTGATGTTGCAGCTGTGGCAGAGGAGCACATATGAGTAGTCACAAAAAAAAACACAAACAAAACAAATGTTTACGGTGATGATAATAATAGCAACTCATATAAGTCTGATATTGCTTATAATTGTGAAAGGCAGGGACCTGGAACAATGTGATAATGCTCTCTTTCACAGGGTTAGCTTATCAATGTTCAGATTTCCCCATGGGATAAAAAAGCATTGGAAGGATTTGGAAAGTACAACAGAAAGTTGTCAGCATAAAATGAGATTTGAGGCTTCTTTCTGAAGGGACACTGGAAATATGTATGCATTAAAGGAAAGGAGAGAAGGAGTCAATCCAATGTGGTGAACCAGCAGTAAAGAAAATGCTGATACACTGTGAGGAACATAGCTTCATATCAGACGATCTAAATGTGTTATTTATCTCCTGCAGATTAAGTGCAATTTCTCCAGTTAATCTGCTTGTAGCCATTTCCTTAATTCAGTAGGTTTGAATTTGCCAACTGTCTCACTGCCACAAATTTATGTTTAGCAAGAGTCACAGGGTTAGTTTTCTCTGTGGACAAAAGTAGATTGCATTCAGTCTGGAGAGGATGTTTACTGCTGGCACTAATGCTTAATATTAAATCTAGATAATGAGGAGCACAATAAAGAAGCATGATAGCTGAAAACAGCTATATATAAGCTACTCCAAGACGCTGTCTTTGACTTAAAGTTTTATTGCATGGTATTTTTGGCTAGTCAAGTAATTCCCCATTTGTTTTTGTTTTTTCAATTACAAGCTGAATATATACTGTGCCGGCTGTGCAGCTGCTGTTTCTTGAACTTGTTTGTTTATGTGCGGTAGTGTGGTAATCCGCCTATGGATTTTATCTTAAAGGTGGAATGTATTAATCTCCCTGTGCACACTATTTGTGATCACTTTCCATTGCTGTGTTGCAGCTTGGTATCTTCAGGTGCAATGGGTGAATCATGATCTTTGAGTTTCTGTTTGCTGTCCTCATTGGCTTAAACATAAAATTACTGACAGTGGATGTATGTTATCAAACATTTATTTATTTTTTGTACTACACCTTAAAAGATCTCTACAATGCTGAAGTATATCAACATTTACACCACTGATGCTTATAAGGCTTATATGATTTACTTTCATTCAGTCTTTTCTGACATTTGACTGACTGTTTGAATTGCTCACATTTATATTTAAACTTTGCTTGAGAGCACATCTATGGCCTTTGGAGGTCTGCCAACTTAGCTAGTTGCCCCAACTGATCTTTCAGACTAATGCTGGCCTGCCGTGAATATTGAAGGTTGAAAAATTAATGACTAGGGTTGAATGGTCCCTCCGAAGAGGGTTTGAAAAAAAAAGCTGCTCTGTTGCTGGAGCTTGCTGAGTGTCAGTCCATGTTTGAGATGAACGTCTAAATGAAAATATTAAAGTACCTATCAAATCGAAATGAACTGAAATGGAAATTATGACTGCAGAAAACCCGACAGGGAGAGAGACGTCTGGGCTACTCTGCATGACTTACTGCCACAGTGACTCAGTCATGGATAAGGAATATAATATTCAGGATATTGTACTCTACACAACTTTCTGTTTTCAGAGTAACTCAATATATAACTATTCCCATTTTTATTAGCTTATCATAATTGCATTGGACACAGAACCAGCCATAATGATCCCTCCTTTTGCATATATTTGCAATGACTATTGAAATATCCATTTTGAAATACTGAACTAAAATACATCCCATCAACAGCCTCCATCATAAGCTATTTATGTGCGCTGTGCAGTCAGTTTCATTCTAACCTTATTTGTTTTCATCAAAAACAATGACTTTGCTTCGGCTTGCAATAGGAAATTAAATGAAAATACACTGGACGGGAGTTTGTTTGTCTTCATGAATTTGAGCACACTGTGTTTGCGGAGGGGCATAAAACAGCATCATAGCTCTGTCTTATTGACGAGCGAGGTAAAGAAAGATGGAAAGGAAACATCAGGGCAGGAAAACAGAGGCCGGAAGAAAACAAAAACGCAGATGCACAACCCCCATGATTCAGTGAGATCAAATATATCTACAGTGCAAGGTGAAAAATGCCTAAATGCAAAAAACTCCTGGAAAATATAGGAACTTCACACAGTCTCATGACAAATTAATATTAATTGAGGCAAAGTATTTGATCATATGGAGTCTACATTCATATTTGTAAATATGCTTGACTTTTCAACATGAATAATTAATGAATGCAAATGACTTGGCTGGGAGTGATGCTACTTCATATCTGTCACCATGAATCATTTATAGCAAAGACAAACTGCTATGTTCATTCTACTTGGAGAAGGCTGCTATACTCATTCCAGGAAATGCAATAGCAAATCCATTATAGTCCACGTATTAACTTTCCACACAGTTGTGGCAGCGAGGGCTCACAACAGGGTTTCACAATGCTTTTAATGAATGCATATTTTGTGTTGAGGTCAACCGAGAAAAAAAAAAAAGAGCGTGCATATGCAGCTGTGATTACAGACGGCCAAATGCATCTGGCGTCCGTCTTTCACGAGCTGATGTAAATATATTTATTGACTGCCGTCATTTAATATGCCCCAGGATCGAGAAACATCGGGATTTAAGACTTAAGATCTTTTTTGGATAAGTATAACTTGATCACACACGTTTACATCATGATAATTGCACTCAGTAATAAGCAACTTCCCCTTGCTCCAGTCTGAATCCATAATTTAATTAAACTAAAACGGAGCAGGAGTGGCATAATAAGGATGCCCTACTCAGGCTGCATGTAAGAAACAAAATGAAAACAGTTAGACTGCATCATCCCTAAATGCATATCGCAGTATAAGTTACACTCTACATATATCCACATTATACATGCCCAAACTGTGTTAGCATGATAGAAATTAAGTACCTTGTAGGTGTGAGTCCCAAATTATCTCCATCCCTGAAGTAGCTGTCTTAACTAGGTTGCCTTGGCAACAAAGCATAAGCTAAATTATTCTCTTCCCTCTTCCCTCTGATTTCCTCTTTCTCACTAAATTGCATCAAACTGTAATTGACCACCATGTGAAAGACACATCCTTCTTATAAAGTATCAGCCTTCTTTATAAGTATGTAATGTAAGTTCTAGTCGACGATATTTATTTTTCACATTGGTATTCGCAGTCCAAAACTGGTTCTGTATTTTTCTCTTGTTGGCAGTAATAAATTGGACGGCTGTTTCATATACCATTTGTGTGTCATCATCTCTCCAGAGCTACACAGTGTGGCAAACTGCAGTATGTCAGTGAGCTAAGCTGTGCTCCACGAGACCACTGGGGCCTCGACATGCACAGCTTGAGGACTTGTCCCAGCAGAGGCGCCGAGTCTGTATGGTGTTAAAAGCATGAAGTCAGTGAACACGATTCTCACAGTGACTCTCCAAGCGGGAGAATGCACATGCAAAGCAGGTGGATGACAACGTCATCCGTCCCATTGTCAGCCTGATGTATGAACTGGATTGGATCCAAATGGTCTCTCATGAGGGATCTGGCCTGCTGTCATTTAAAACCCTGGTGTGCCCATTCTTGGCCACTGGGGCCAGGCAAGATGTTTTTCACATCATCATCAGCACACACTGCAGCCTCACTGACAGGTAGGAAATGTGCTGGAAGGCCTCCCTGAGGTGTTTGGCACACACCTTGAAGAGACTTGGGCCAGTGCTTTAAGGGCCTCCAGCTTTGCTTCAATTCCCTCATCCTTTGATCAGCTGTTACAGACTGCCCAGAGGAGAGGTGAGGGTTGGACTCCCTGTTGGTAATGGGGGCAGAGGAATTTTGTGTTGAATCAGGGACAAGGGAAGAGGCGGGCAGGCTGTAATGGAATGATAGCTTTACGGACTGATGGCGCGCAGGGGGAGAAAAATCAGAAGTCATAAAACCAAATCTTTTCATTTTTGTATCTGTTACAAAACAGAAATCAAACGGATTATTAATTTGTACAGCAATTACTATTATTAATGTGAAAACACAAGTCTATAACAGTATCACGTGGGAGGAAGATTAAATTAGATTCGTGGTACTCACGTCCCACTCGTATGTATGCAAAATGCATCCACGTGCACGCAGAGGGGCAAAAAACAAACACAAAGATCCTCATCTGACGCAAAGCGTTCTCTCACACAAGCAGGCAAATAAACAGGCTGCTCTTATTTCCAGTGCCATCAGACACCCTCGACGTGTACTCCATGGGAGAGGAAGCTTTCTGATAACACTTCAGAAGAAACCTCTGCCAACTCTCACACACAAGTGTGCGAGTGCTCCTCCTTTTCTGTCAGCGGCAGTTGTTCATTTTCAGACCACCCCGATTTATATTTTACAGATTATTATTTCATTAGTACGGTGACATGCCTCACATGGAGAAGCAGGGGTGTTCCATGTGGCAGATCGGAACTTTGCTTAGTTTTTCATAGTGTTTTCAGATTTTTTTCTTCCTACAGTTGCATGAGTGGATGGGGAAATTCCTGGCATTTGAGGCAGCGCTGACTCCGCGGCACATCCACAACAAGGCTCTTAAGCTGCAGCTGCAGTGGGTGATGACAGATGTGTGCAATGACCTATTATGAAAAGTCCCACAGCTGCATTTTCCTTTACAGACTGCAATGTGAATTACGAGAGTGAGCAAGAGTGTTTTGGGCATGTGCAGGCCTCAGCACTAAGTTGACTTGATGGACAGAAACAACAGAACCACAAGTTGAGATATATAATGGATGACATCTTTACTGTGCAAGATGTCACTCCTTTGTGGGATCCGTTTTTGCTTTGGATTTTAATGTTGTTGTTTTTTTTTCCAACACATGGGAGAGCAATTTTTTTTCAAAAATAAATCCTAAAATGCAGCCCTAGTTTTTATTACTGAGTATATTTCCATGTGGAGGTCATACGGTCGCATGTGGAGCTTGTATGTCTACCCACCTCTCCCTAGGCATTTGGTGGTTGGGGTTGTGGTGACAGCGGATGCTGAGGCCGAAAAGCTTGCGGGCGGTGCGCTGGATCTTGAGCCGCTGAATCTCCAGGGAGCTCTGGAGGTGCCTGTATCGGGCCTGCAGGTCCCAGTCGCTGCCCCACAGGAGATGCACACTGTTGATGGGCAGGAAGTGAGTGGAGGGCAGCCTCTTCAGGAAGGACTTGAACTCATCTGGGTAACAAGGAGAGAAAGATGGCGTCAAAGGGCAGATCAGGACATATCAAAGGGGAAAAGAGGAACGGAAATAGAAAGTGGCGGTGTGACAGGGTTAAAATGAAGGGTCAAGTGAACTTTGATTTGACAGTGTAGTGGTTCCATTGTTGGTGTACAATACTGCTGAATTAGATTATAACAGACACATTGGAACATTAAATATAAATGTATGTGTGCCTGTGTGCGTGTGTATGTCATTCAATCAACTAGTTTGCTGTCATTTGGAATTCCTGTTTACTTAGACATAAATTAATGCAAAATACACTCATCTATTTTAAATTTTGTACCAGCACTAGTTTGGGCTTTTCAATAGAGCAGAGAGAATCTTCATTAAATGCTACATTAAGGAACAATTGGGTACTTTCTCTGAATTGTTATTACTATATTAACAAGCAGAATAATGATTTATTCATGATGATTCATAATTAAATAAACTGTTGCTGGAAAAATGAGCGAAAAAAAATAAGTGTTATCTAAACATTTCCTTCCCTTGCTCTAATGCAATGGTTGTTACAATTACATTCTAGTGACTAAAAGGGGAAACACAAAGTGATGAATACACTGAGCGCTACTTGAGTACAGGCGCAACAGGAAACAGTAAGCACAACTGACACCAAATAAGGATTTCAAAATAAAACAGGAAGTCCTCGCAGATGCGATGTTTGCACTGGGTGGGGACAATGTTATGCAAAAAGATATTGCAAAGGAAGTATCAATAGCATCAAGGACATACAACTGTCAAAATAAAAGAATCCCTCAAACCTAAAAGCTGCGGCCACCTTGAAAGAAAATAACAGCTAGATTTCTTACAGTTGAGAAAACTTTGTTCGGGCCGCTTCTGTTGTGAGCAGCTTTAAAGAGAAATGAGACCCTGAACCGTAAACACCCTCTCAGTTTGTACTCCTACACAGAGAGCAACACATTTGTTCCCAGCAGTGATGATGGTCCTATTGCTCACTCGAATCACTCTCCCTCGTCCCTTCCCCAGACGGCTCATGACCCTTGTTTTCAACACCAGCTTTCGTTTTTATAACTGCGGACATGAAGACGATGCTCAAACTCCAACAAGCGAGGAAAGAAAAGCACTTTTAGAAGTAAAAGTAAGAAGTAAACACTTTGATGGCTCAAGTGTCTTTTTGGCAACACCACTGTGTCAAGTGTGTCAATGTCAAGTTTAACACAAAAAATTTAAAAAAGGGGGCTTATCAACTCCTCAAGGTCCAAACTTAGTCAGTATAAAGTTCAGGCCGTGCTCAACCTTTTCTTCATTTTGCAGGTGCAAATGACATAAATATTCTTGGAGAAAAATGAAACTTGTCGTCACATCCAGATCCCCATTTTTCAGCCATGCAAAGACCTGTGCTATGTGCCAGCACCCTCCTACAGTGCTCTCCCAGGCAGTTTAACAACATAAACCACAGAGCCGAGAGCTTTTTTTCAGCCGTGGCAGAGAAGTGTCAGGATTCCCTCCGCTCTCCTCCCAGGCATGTCAATGCCTCCCTTCCCCCTTTCTTCAAAGAACCCTGCTCTGAACTTGCCATATCCCTCCACCCAGTTTTCAGCGATGTCAGGTACCGCCCTCGCCCTTTTCCTAGAACAGCCGCGTGTCCTCGGCACCATCAGAAATATTTGATTCCCTCAGGGAAAAAAAAAGCAGAGAAAGAAAAAGAAAAATCCATTTTCAAGTCACTCCTCCATTCCAGGTCAATAGTTGCCAAGTCCTTTAGCACAAAGCATCAAAGAGATCCCTCCTTGACACAGATTCCAAAAGGTCCACATGGTCTCCTTGAATAACTCTTATCACAAGTCAGCCAATGCACCTTATCTGAAGATTACAGCCTTCACGGTGCGACTCCACTTTGCCCCTCGCACCAGCGTGTCTCAGATTGCTGGCACCTATATAATGTTCCCGGGTCTTAGAGACACCCTATTTATAGGCTAGGGTTACTGGGTTATAATATAATTGTACCTAACCAAATACTGCATTTAAAGCATGCAGTATTCACAGAATCAAACATAATTGTAGGCCATGTAATAATAGCTAGTCTTGGAGTAGCCACCCAAAATGTACCAATTTTCCACATTATTAAAATCTTCCAAATTATCTTTGGAAATGGAGGACAGCTGTGATCACACGTGATAAATCAATCACCCATTTCCTTCCTTTTAAAAGGCAACTAACTGGGCTCAAAAGTGTCGATCCCAAGAGGAAACGCCAGCCTTTGTTGGAGACGTACTGTGCTTAATTAAACTGAGTGAAAGAAAAGTGGGTGACGAGATGCATCTTTCCCTTTTTCCTTTTTTGCCGACAATTATTTGGTGATTTAACATTAGACATTAGACATTAGAATTTAACATTAGAATTAAAAAAATCGGAGGTTATTTTCTTCTTACCCGAGTTCTCAAAGTCTTTGTAAGAGGCAGCCCAGGACTCAGACATCCCCAGCAGGGTGTTCTCCATGATCTGAATGTCGGTGATGGGACAGTTGCATTGGGGATACTCCTCGTCACATTGACAGATGCACTGGTTGTTTCGACAGACGTATTCACCCTCTCCGTTGCACATAATGTAGCTCAGAGCTGACTGGACAAATTTCTCCTGCAAGTATTCTGGGAAAATGACCTGAAGACCTGAAAAGAGAAAAGCGTGCGGGTTTTAATCAAGCATGAGTTTGAAATTCTTAATTGTGTATGATATGAAGTACATCTTAAGAAAGAATGCAATTTAGCACTTGTTCATTTTTTAACTCAATGAAGCAAGCAGACACTTAAGAAATTAAAAATCTGTACCCTTCTTCCTTTTTATACAATATTATTCAACCTCCCATGTAATAGACTCTTACTTCTTTTTATATTAGAACAGGTGGGGAAAAAAAGGTATATGAGATGGATCACTTTTCAATCACTTTTTAAATTAAACGCCTTTGTATTTTCCAGAGTAAGAACACATAGACAAATGACATCTCTCCACTGATACAAAAAAAATCACTAGAATTGGAAAAAAAAAGGGTCTGTGAAATGGCTGACTGCTTTTCCAAGATTGCTTTGTGTCAGAAGCACTCATTCATTTTTGAAAAAGAAGTCCTTCAAAGCTCGGTTTATTCAACCTCAGTTGTCTCCGTCTGTGGCGGGTCATTCATGATGTGACGGCGTGTAACAGTGATTGATGAATGCTCTCCTGGGCCATGTCGCTTTATTAAGCACAGAATAGGTGGCACTATAGGTTTTCTTGTATGCACGTGCATGTTTTGCGATGTTTCGTAATGGCTTGTGGCGCGCGTGCACAACTTTGAAAGCAACTTCTCACTTTCACCACTGACAAGGTATTCATAAATTTTAGACTGGGCCAATCCATAGCACCCTCTCTCGGGATCTCACTGACTTGAAGCTTGGAGAGATAGCAGTTGAGGCTTTCTCTTCAGTGCAGGCCTGGAAAATAAATCCTTGGCCCTGCAAGCCACTGGATTGGAAAAGAACTAAACAGATTTCTCCTTGTTGTATTAAACTGCGCCCTGCAAGGTAATATTCCCATAATAGGTTTACCTGGGCGCAAAATGTGCTTTAGCAGAAAATATGCAACCAGGAACCAGAACATAATAGTTATTGAATGATGAATGATTGCAATGTTTTGTTTTCCACTCACATACTGTATTCTTTTCACCCAAAGGTGAAATCCATTTATACATTCATGAAACAATATGATGTTGCTGGAATGAAAAGGAAAGTAAGCCTATAATTCATACTGCACGCATGAACCATTTCAAGGCTGTTGTCATGGAGTCATAACATTTTTTTTTTGTTATGCACGCAGCAATTAATGCTCACCCGCTATACACGGAACTGGGAGCTGCGCTTAACTGAGAAGCAAATGATTATTGTAATACCAACAGATTGGTTCTGGAGCCAAAAGGACATTTTCAACATTCACTGTCATGGCAACAGGCTCGGAAGAAAAGAAAGAGGTTGTGTTTTCGTAATTTATCGTCGTTTGTTAAAATTACAGCCTACATCAGTGCTAAAAATCAAGGGAATAGCTGTAAACAATAATGACATAAATTACATTTATTGTGAAAAAAAGAGGATAATCCAGAACATCACACCACAGAGGAAATTTTTTTTTCACATTTTAAACCGTGCAATGACTCCCCTGCTACGCAGCAACCTTTCCTTGTAATGTCCGACTTCATTTGAATAACACTCGGTTCCCTTTCTCCTCTACACCTCATCAGAACCACTGCCCATCAGTGCTGAAGGGAGCAGACGGAGGGAGGGAAGGAGGGTGTAAAGGGAATGGATTGATCATGTCTGACCACAAAAGAGTTGGGTTGCGCGGGGCTTTTTCTCCATCAGGCCTGTCTGCGGCCCCTGGATCCAATATTCATTTAGCTTGATGTATTCCTGGGCTTGAAACTTTAATGTGATTTGTGGGAGAATCCAGATGGCAAGTTCACGGATCAACGCGGCTCACTGACAGTGCTGGTGCCAGCGGCCGGGTGCACAATAACACCGAGTGCCTCAGCCCTCCCTCTTTCCCTCCTCTGTCCAGCCATACCTCATACCCCCAACCCTGCCATTAACACACACACGCTCTGTTTTGATATCAGTGTGCTGGTGTGGGGAGACTGCAGAAGGAGCCATTGGGGATGCTGATATTCAGGTCAGTACTATCAGCCTTGTGATCTCTTGTTTCCACTCTCCTCTTCCCACAATGTTTCTGTCCCTTCATTTCCCTCTCCTCTCCTCCTTTCTCTGTACACAGCTCTTCTGTCTTACTTCATTACACTCACTCCTACTCCCGCCACACTCATGCACATGCCCCTTGACTCATTCACCATCATCCTTTGGCTCTCATTCACCCCATCAATCACTCTCCTCATTCCTGGTTCTCCACCTCTAACGCTCTCCCTCCACACTCCCCCTGACCGTGTACCCAGCTCCTGGAAATTTGATGTCTTGTCCACCCACCACAGTGCAGAAAAGATGTCAAGCAATAAAAGCAGATCCATCAACATTTGTTAGTGAAGTGGGGGATGAGTAAGAGAACTGGGAACCTCGGGGTGAAAGCGAAATGAGAAACTAATCAGACGAAAAACATTTATCTTTATGACTTTCCCAGCTTAGCCGCGTTAGAGCAGTAACATGTGAGAACACTGAGAATAACTGGTCTGCAAAGCTGCAGCTCAGGTACGCTGAGGAGGAAAACACAGGCTATTGGAGTAGGGACTTGCCATCAATAAAGAGTTGCTGAAGAAATGAAAGGTGCATATTGGAAATTCCCATGCAACCATTAGATAACCTCCAGCTCCATGCTCTGTCAGTGCACATAATTCCCTGCAACCTGTACGCCTGGCTTACTCTAAATAAATAGCACCTCAAAATGGCAGTTAATCTCACCGCATACATCAGAGGCTGATTATTTGCCTCACGTAGGTTGCAGGATATGGGCCCGCATACATTCCATGAATGCTAAAAACTGTGCAAATGTGACTTTGCCTTTTCATTATGTCTTTCTGGAGAGCACTATTTTTACATGATGATAGATGGGGAGTGTAGGCCACAACTGAGGCTTGTAACTGCCTTGGCAAGCAGTCGCCTGCTTATTGCAATGCCACGCTCCGCCTCATAAGTTACAGTTTCATTAAAGATTAATTGACCATTGTGTGGCTGCAATTTTGCAAAATAATCATTACTTAATCCACTGGTGCAATAAAGTGCATTACTTCAATGGGGGCACTAAATTACCATTGGAGATTACTGTTGCAGCCATGATACAAAACCAAAGACCTCTGAACTGGATGATTGCTTGTTTCTCCTCACTCCAGGCCTGCTCACTCTGCCTTGCCGATCCCCAGATACCTAAATACAACAGGGGCATATAGTTTTAAGATTTGTTGCGTTGGCCCATTTCACATGAGTGACAACTATGGGGTAAAGGTGCAGCTAAAGTAGCTATTTATCCACTTTTCATCTCTTTGCATAAATCGCTGTGTGTGTGCGTCGCACCTGGAACACACACACAGAGAATAACATGTTCCACTGGAGCTATTCTCAGCTCTCAGAATATGTTAGCATTTTTTAGACTTCTGAATGAAGTGTACTTTGCATTCAAATGGATAAAGTGCTGCTGAGTCGATGCTGAGTAGATTATTGTAGATTATCATAAGTGTTCTAAGCACTCTGGAAGGCAGCAGCTTGTGTTGTCAAACACGCCTGTCGACACACAATGTTTTATTACATCTTATTTGAGCATTTGTGTGTAGGATAATAGTTTTGTTCCTACAGATCTCTATCAACATTTTCATCTCAAATAGCCTTTGAATTTTTTTCCCATACCTTTTTTGTTGTACATTAATTTTCCTTCAACATAGTGTCTGCATCTATCTATCTATCTATCTATCTATCTATCTATCTATCTATCTATCTATCTATCTATATACATATACAGTACATATACATATACATATACATATACATATACATATACACACACATACACACACACACACACACACACACACACACACACACACACACAAACACACACACATATATACACTCCACTGTGTCTGAATCTGTGCCCAGAGAACGATTTGGAGCACACAATGTGTTTCACACATTTATACAATGTAAGCTCCGTATTGTTAACACAAAAGCAAATAAGGATGCAGGTGCAGTAATCCTAGTAAAGCATAACTTAGATATAAAAATGGTCTTGGCATTCAAGGCGTGAAGCTCCTGCCTGCAGAAACACAGGAAAATGCTGAAATTGCATGTTGAAACAATGGCTGATTGAGGAGAGCAGACAGTGTGGAGAGGCAGATGAGCTCTCCATGGTGCTGAGTTGTTGCCAGTTGTGCCGCACAATGAAAAACAGACAGAGTTGATCCAAACAAAGTCGGAAACTACTTTTCTTCACCTTTTCCTGTGTGTGAGATCACAGTCACAGTTGTGTAACTTATCTTTTGAAATTGTTCTCAAGATTTTAGCCTGTATTAAAACAGATTAAAAGAAGTGATTTTGTTTAACACACCGGATATTAGCTGTGTTACAAAATATGGCTTCATCATGTAATTACAGATCTGGTTGCTGTTGGCTGCTCGTGCTCTTCAGTTGCACCTCTCAATCTGTTCCATCATGTGCCGCCATTTGTCCCTGCACAGCAGTGGCAGTAGGGCCTCGGCTGGTGAGATATTGTACTAGTGTCACACATTCATGCGCACGCACACACACACAGGCACATATGCTCATGTACACACAAGCGCACACCCTGTGAGGGGCTCTTGCAGAAATCACATGTTTTACAAGAACCCTGGAGAGGGGGAGGAGGGACTGTGACAAGCTCTGACATTTCCATTTCAGCTATAAAAGACACGACTGCCCTCAAAGTGTCAAGATGTGCTGTATACACGTCATCGCAGATCAAAAGCCCAGACTTCACGCGGAAATGACATCAAACATCCCCAAATACAGAAATAAAGCGTATCTGTTTGTGTGGCACTGCACACGTTTGCTTTACATCCTGTTAACAACAATCTGCTGACTCATAAAAAAAAGTTAATCAGTCGGCAACAACTGAAATAGTACACAAACTAGCTCTAATTGGTTGCCAGTATAGATATTAAAAAAAAACAAAAAAACATGAGGGGTGTCTGTGTTGACATGTCACTTACCGGGACTATCAACACACATCAAAATCTAAAAACATCATAATGCATATGTATGACAGGTTTAAGGCTGTAATCAATTATGTATTGAAGCGCATTCAGTGTACATAAGTGTTATTAGGTATGGCTTTTTAATTATGTACACACAAAAAACACCTGTATGATGGGTTGACACATCCCACTATTATCAGTAATGAT
Organism: Trinectes maculatus; assembly: GCA_016785345.1. Lineage (NCBI taxonomy): Eukaryota > Metazoa > Chordata > Actinopteri > Pleuronectiformes > Achiridae > Trinectes > Trinectes maculatus. Next base: position 796,045 of record JAFBJQ010000420.1, read on the forward strand.
AGTGACAGCAGCTCAAGTTACTGGGCTATGCTGCAAGGACTCTTCCAAACATAAAGGAAGAATAAAGTAAAGAAAGCTCCAATCTCTTGATGAAAGAGAGTCTGTCATGGACAAGGGGGAAGGGGGGGGGGGTAACTGAGTGGAAAACCATGGCACTTGCGGCCTGCAGCTGGGAAGAGAGGTTTTTGGGGTGAGGGGGTTGTTGGAGATTTATGACCACCCTTGCCTAAGTGCAAACTCACTCTTGATTGACCACTTCCAGTTGAAAGCTGACCTCCTGGTCAACGTGGAAAAAAATCATCAGGTAGTGGGGATTCAGCACGTTAGGAAGAAGGGAAAAATGTGTGTCGCCATCCATCTCGAAAATGCTCCCGTGTTATCAGTTCTCAGAAAAAAAAAGGATGTATGTTTTCATAAAGGCCTTGGTCGGACATATGGGCCTGAGCGCAATGTGGTTTAATACCACTGATCTATGGAGCTTAACTCCCCTTAATTTCTAGGTATCATTCAATACAGATCCAGTTTAGGTTTGTCGAAAAAAAAAAGATGATTAAAGGGCCAAACTGTGGTTGGAAATGTATGAAGGAAGCTTCAGTGCAATTGAGAGAGAGAGGGAGAGAAATGATAAAAAACATTTCTGTTTTTATTGCTCCAACATTTACTCTCCATGTTTTGGATCAGAGATTTTTCTTCTGTAAACAATTCTCTAATAAACCAAGGACACTTTGTTCGCTCATACATTTCTGGTCTTCAAATCAAATTTTCAACAAATCCGTCATCAAAAACAGCTTAATTGATTCATATGTTTGTTTGTCTTCCCTCATAACGTTCGCAGCTTTTTCACTTGAAAAGAGGGACAGGCATCGAGTGACAGAGCAATGAGAATCTAATTCATCACTCTCCGCACGACTTGCCTACAGGGCCAGTTTAATTTATTTTCACTTCACCACTTTGAAAACTGTTGGCTCAGGCTATTCTAACATATTCATAAATCTTCCAAGATAGGCTCATGGCTTCTACAAGATAGGCTCTTGAAGAAACTGGAGAACAAGAAAAGAGAGAAAGCATGTGGGAATGATAAAAAGGCTGAAATTAGTTTGCTTTTGTTTTGCTCCTAATTTATGACAGCCATATTGGAGGTGACTGGGTCCTCGCAAGGTAATGGGCTTGTTGATGTTCCAGGGCCTTTTATCTTTCTTTGGTACTGTTGCCACACTGTATGTAACTAATTTGCTATTTTAAATATACAAATTATACAAATGATAATACAGCCTCCTGCCCAATATAACAAAAGGCCCATTTCGTTCGCTATTTGAAAAAAATACCACCAATTCGATAAGGCCTTTAATAATAAACAATAGCGGATGTAAGGACACGAGGATCTGAAAATAATATAAAAATCAAAATATTATTTCCCAACAATCTGAAGCATGAAGTTGAATAAATAATTAAAATCCTGACAATGTCACATCACATGGTCCTTTCTCTCGAGAATCCAGCCAAAACGAATATCATCATGTTGCTAAGCTTTAGCCTGGAGAGTGGACAAACAAATAAAGAGCAAATTAATGGGGGAGAACCAAGGAGTATTTAAATCCCAAATGTGGTAAAAGCTGAATAGTGCTTTCACTATTCAGATTCAGATGGGACTTTAGAGAATAAACAAACCGGAGTTCCTTAAAAATGCCACTGTTCCGGTGACTGGGTTCAAATTGCATGGCTTTTGCTGCGAATGGCGACTTTTGTCTTTGGTCCAGCTGATAATTTGAGACACAAAACAGGTCAATTATATCTTGTTCAGAGTCATCGGGGCATGCAGGGTTATTTTTGTTATTAATGTTGTGTGACAGGTCTAAGATCAATAGGTTCCTGTTGCCTGTCCACAAATAGTCTCTGCTAATGACACACTCTGATGCACGTGTGTCCTGTTGCTGGTTGCAAGTAAAAGTGTGTGCATAACACACAGTCTGATGCTCCAAATGCCAAACGAAACACTCTAACCTCCGCAGTCATAGCTACGTAAAAGCAAAGGAAAAGGTTCATATTTATCACATCAGAGCTTTGTCCAGTCATGCATGAAATCTAATGTGGAAAAAAGGCGGTTACAGCGCCATCTCTAATTCTGATGACTGAAAAAAATAAATCATCATCGTGCCAAACACATCCCAAAGTAAAACAGTGGACGAGAGGAGGTCTGACTTCGGACTGATATGTCGCTCGCACTGCCGCATCCAAAACGGATCTACGTGAAAACAGAGGGAATATCCAGGGAGTGTCATCTCCGCACCATGTTATCTGTAGCTCACAGCCGCACCAGCTCACAAGGAGCAGACCACAGGGGGGAGAAGCATCGAAGCGAAAAAAAAAACGTTTTTTTTAATCTTATGTTACTTTAGAAGAAAGAAGCATTTACAGGAGAAATTTGACCACAAGTAAATTTGCGAGCTTGCGTTTCCCCCCCTTTTCGCTCTGTTTTTAAACCCAAATGCTGTGTCAGGCCATTCTGAAGCTAATCTCACCAAACCAAATCACTGGAATGCTGAAAAAATGTTTGCTTGCAAGCTTGTTGCCACTGACTTCATGCGGTTACATTTAGGTAGATAAACCGTCGATGTTTGGGCTGGAAAAAAATTACGAAAGTAAAAGGCATGATTAGAAGTTTAATTTGAATATAATGAAACAGAGCGGCTTTGTTATTAATGCATCCTAGTCGTTAGTCACATGGTGCAGCATACTAATATAATCCTCCTATCCTGCTAATATAATCCAGAAAACAAAGAACATTCAGAGAAAAGAAAGAGTAATGGATAATTAAAATCACGGTACAAAGAAAAAAGTTTCCAAACGATTGGAACAACAAAAAGTGAGACAAAAAAATCAATTGTGAAAATCCTTGTATTTTTCACGGGGCTCAACATGGCTCAGCAGACACGTCTGTAGATGGCGACGTGCACGTGTGTGGGCGCATTCACACACATGCACACACACTATTCTGACATACCAAACAGACAACGGGATGTCGAGATGTGAGTGAAACATATGTGATATATGTGCTCACTGTGGTTTGTTCTATTCACTCCAACAGAGCTGGGTAGCTCGTTGTGTTGCACTCACTATGGCTGTTTATTTTTTTATTTTTTTTTTGAATGGTTGATTTATGAGTATTAAATTGACAAAGCGACCAGAGCCCTCTTTCAGTTTCAGGGGGCACTGCAAAGGCTGCAGGATGAGAGCTTTCCTTCACCTGCTTTATTTTACTGTGCTGATAAATAAGAGAAAAAAAAATAACTTTGGAGACTTCAGATAAATTTTCAGAGGGCAAACTCTCCATCCAACTATTTGTCAAAACCGGTTCGTTTACACACACCAGCACAAATAGATCAAATCTTTTTTTTTTTCATTTTTCTAGAATAAAGTGACTATGTTCATAAAATATTGAAGGGACTACATCAAAGTTTAAAGTGTAGCCTCGAGCTGTTTCCGTCAATTTCCTTTCAGCTATTTGTTGACTTAATTCACTAAGATTAATTATAACTGAGCAATGTGGTCTCATGCAACACAAACGCGTTTATATCCTTCAGCTTTGTCATGTGAGTTTTATTTGTGCCAGAACTCATACCTGCAAGCCTAGAATAAATCATACCACTGTGAACAAAGAAACAGGTAGATATCACATTGGAGAAAAAAAAAACTGCAGCCGCTTTAAGACCAATCATGGGTAATCAAGCTTTTTATAGGTGAACTTTCACACTGGAGTGAATAATTTTCTTATTTTCAAAGTTTCAAAAGCTTTTCCTCAAGATTTTGTTCTTTTTTCTTTCAGTATTTGCTAAAAGAGAAAAAAAAACAATCAAAACTTATTTGTATCTGTATATACTGCATTGTGCTGCCTGTTATCCTGATTCTCCACAGCGGCCAGACGTGATTCCTCCCCACAGTTTAAATGCTAAAACTTTGCATTTTAGCTAATTGTCTGGTAAAAGGTCAACAGGCGTTTGAAAATGAGACACATGGTGGGTGTTCATTAGTCGAGCCGAGAGCTGCTAGTGCTTATTAGAGCGGTCCCGGGCTCGGCACATGCCTCCTTCCTCCAGGGACAGCTTGTGAAGTACATTTGTGGTGTGTAGTCAAAGAGGACAGCGCTGTCAAAGCTGCTATTTTGTGGGACGCTTGCTGTGAAGTCCAGTCAAGAGACTTCGCTTAATCTGTCAGGTAAAATAAAAAATGATCAAGCTGCTTTGGGAACCACTGTGAGTATCGCAAGTTGTTCCAAATGGCTCAACCATTAACTTGCAATTTTCCACACATGCATTTTTTTTTTTAAGTGCAGCAGTCAGATAAAAGAAGACAACAAATATTCATGCGCAGACTGAAATGGTGGTTCGTACCTTCCCTTCTGTATACAATGTACATATTTTCCCTCATCAAACAATAGCCCCTTTCGTTTGTCTACATCCATTTCTATTCCGAGCACGTCACCAGTTCATTTGGAGCCACGGCAGAATAGAGGTAACATTTGATGCTTTAGACCCGTTGGTTCCAGGAATTGAATGCGCAATATGCATCAGCACACTTGCGGTACTTCAGCAGAATACCTATGTGCATACAGAGGTGGGGTGGGATCAGGGGAAGCCATTATCATACACTTTATCATTTGGTTTGTGAGGCGTTGGTTGGGGGCTGGCATAAGCCACGGCCAATCACATCAGCTCTTTTTGTCCCTTTCAGTGCAGCCTGCTTCTTACCGTCAGAACCCGGCCATCTGGCCGTGGAGTGACATCCCCAGTAGCCGTAAATTAAATTAAACACGCTGTGCGTGGAGCAAGGTGCAAAAACTGCTTTACCTGATCACTTCGCTGAATATTTGTCTTTTATAATGATCTGATGGATTTACATGATGTCATGTTACTGAGGGAGCGACAATACATCAAATCCACTGAGGTAAAATGTTGCTTTGTGAAATTTTTGCTTTTATGCTTGAGGATTAACTTACAAAGAGTTAAAAAGTATTTGCAAAAACCACATATACACGTTGATCGCATTAAGTTTTGAAATTTCAAATGCATGGAGAACAAATAAACATCATGTAAAGTAATGTCAGTGCATGCTGTGATTTTCAAAATAAGATAACACTAATGATCATGAATAAAAACTCTAACATTGCCTCTCCAGCATATAGAGTCATAGCACTGTGCTGTGGATGACTGAATTGCCTGAAAACAACAGAAAAATTATTAATCTTACAATATGGGATTCAATTCAAAACACAGCCTGTGACCCAAGTTAATAGAGACTTCAACCTGTGCCAATTTCATATGCACAGAGCAACAATAAATTATAAAAACAAGTGGCCTGTTTGATCTGATAGGAATATATTGTACGGTTCACTAAAACAATTCTGATTGTTACACTTGCACTCAAGGTCATGAGAGAATATAACCTGAATTAAAACGACTGCATCTTATTATAAATATATATTAGAAACAAAGCCCGTAAAGGCCCTCCACTGACTCCATGCCTCTTTATGGGCTGTGTGAAGTGCAATCACTTTGAAGAGCCGTGAAAAACTTACACCATCAGCTGTCTTTATAATTAAAGGCAGTAATGATAATTGCGTTTAAAAGAGAGCATTTCCGGGATAATGCTCGACACCTCCTTTCAGCCCTTGCCCCACACGCAATACATAAGAACACACATACATACACACACGCCAGCACAGCTTGGCCTGTAATGCAAACTAATCAGAAAAGCTTTTTCCATTGTTTTGGGGTAATTATCAAGCAAAGGAGAAAGAATCAGACCGCCATCTATCAGTTGCGTGACAAAACAGCATATGGCCAATACCTTGGGAACATATATATAAAGCTTTTTCCAGACATATCCTTTCAGTAAGTGGCGGTGGGGGGACTGTAAACGTTCCTTTGACAAACCATGTAATGATCCGTCCAGTGACCAAAGAAAAGTGGTTGAAAATATGCCTCTGTGATTCTCACGCTGCTTTTAATAACCTGTGTAAATTGGAATAAATCAAAGAACCAATCAGTCTATTCAAACACTTGACCACAGTTACACAGTCTTTCATCATTCTTTCCCCCCCTGGGAGACCGTCAGCGCAAGTCCTATCTTCTCATTGGCTAATTATCACTTGTGTCAATATTTAAGAGAGAGCTATTTTCACTTAAAAGAACATAACCACTGTCTGAACCCACTGATGTGTGGTCTGTGAGTAAAATACTGTTTTGGAATTTAAAAGTCACTCACCTGTTAGTTGAATGCGTTTATAAGATGAATGCACATGGAAAATAAATAAATCAGACATTTACCTGAGGTTGATACAGTATGTATATGAATACTTCATACAGTGTACTTGTATGAAGAGTGCCAGTCTCTGCTTTCATGTCTGAATAGCTTGCAACAGTTCATGAAGCTGGACTGAATTTAGACTTTTGTCTTTGTGAGAGACTTTTAAAACACAATCATGCCTGAACACGAGCGGACAACTTGAACGTGAGAATTGTATCACAATCCCTCATGAGGATCGGGAAGCGGATTCATCCCGGTCCAAGCCCCAATTAAAAAACTGCAGGGACATACAGTTTCCGAGACGGCACAAACCGTTTCCATGGTCCAACTAAAAGCAGATCATCTTTCATTTCAGAGGCCAAACTGGGAGTTTGACCCTGCTGCTCTGTTGTGCTCAACATCACGGGGCAGCATATGGAAAATACTGATAGGATGGGTTTGTTTACCTTGCAGATGAAGCTTGCTCTCGGGGCTCTGCAGGAGGATTGAGCTAACCGAGTCCAGATTGTCATAGCTGCTGCATCCCAGCGGCCCCGTCCGTGTCTCCGTCACCTGCGAGAGAATTAGGAAACAAAATGATAGATGCGTTTGAGACGCGAGCAAACCCACTCGTGGCGCCCGTCTAAATGTGCGGGCTTGTGTTTTCTGCATGGATTTTAGATGTGTGCAGTAATGACCGCTTTGATCCTCCACTCTCCTGAGAACATGGAGTAAGTCTCTCCATACTGTTATAGTGCTTCACACAAGACAGAGCATGAAAAGGAAGGATCACAACACTAGCCAGCAATTACCAACGCCAGCTGTTTGACATATGACTCGCACTGCGTCATCCTGTGATGTCACAGTTGTTAGGTAATTCTGCTTCTATAATAAAGGGACTAACTGATTCAATGCTCAAAAGTGGACTTAATGTCATTTCAAGCAACATCAGGGGGAAAAAAACACATTAATGGACACTCTTTGTATCCATGTCCTTTTTTTGAATCCAAACAAAAGCACTGGGACTGTAACACATTTACTTTGCTCTCCACTCATTCCCAAACAATATATCTTATTGTTTAGCTACTGAATAGATGTGTTTGTCTCAAGGGGGAAGCATACAGGTAAAAAGTACTGATATGAACACTAAACACAAACATACAAACACTAAACATAAACATTCAAACAATAAACACAAACATACAAAACACTAAATACAAACATACAAACAATAAACACAAACATCGTACACAAACAAATTCTAACGTATATACATCCAAAAATAATATTTCCCCCGGGTTAAGGGAAATATTATTGTCACATTGTAAGCAGAAAAATACAAAGAGTATATAAGTAAAAAACAACAACAATAATAATAATAATAATAATAAATCAAAGTGTTTGCATTTCATTAACCAGTCACATATTTAAACCTTCTGAGGCTCGGGTACAGCCATAGGAAGTTCAGAGCGGATCCACAGAATTAGGATCGGGGCCAATTCAAACACAACTAATCACTTTGCACTGTCACATTGTGCTTTAGGTGCATGAACTGGTAAAAGCAGCCATTTACATTCTGCTAAAACAGCAAATGTCGATGAGCTGCTTGTACTTGGGAAGAATTAAGGGGCCTTGAGGAAGGACTTTACAACTGTTGTCACACTGAACATCACGCTGTTTATGCATCATGCTGATGGATAAACCAGAAATACCTATTTGTCTATAAGACGTCACCACCTACGGTCTGGGTAATTAGTGCTGCCTACTCTAGTGTGTGCTTGCGTTTGTGTACGTGCTCCCGTATTTATGTTGATTCTGTACCAGATGGTGGAGTGAGAGGCAAGAAATTAGACATATGTATATTTTATCCTTGGCATCGGGCTGTTGATGGAAAATATAGAAAACAAGGGGAGACAGAAAAAGGCAGGCTGTCAAACTATACAATATTAGTATTCATTGAATTTGCATTTAATACATCTTCCTGCGTTAACACAATATCGTGTTTGGACACATGAGAGTAACGTCAGGGGTGTAAAAGCGAAGCTGTATGAGTCCTTTAATCGTTTTCACTGTTCAGGTACGTCTGAATACACCGCGCTGAATAGAGCTGTTATCTAATCTCCGGGCGGCACTGTCAGTATCAGTTTGTGTTACTGTTCAGATGCAGTTGTATTCTTAATCTAAATGTGTTGAAAACAAATAGGTTTAATGATTAGGAGTAAAACCCACCAGGGAGTGATAGAGAAACACTGATTCATACTACAGAAGCTATCATATAAAAGCCCTTAATCATAATAATACAATCTAAATAACACAGTTTAGGATAACGCGGTTAACAAGTAATTGAAATTGAGTTTTCGAGACATTATTTGTGTTTGTGTATTGTTGACTTGTTTGACTTGTTATTTTGTTATTTCCAGACCGTGGCCCTCGTGGCCGTGCATAAAGAGCACATGCAGATTGATTACAGAGCTGGACTTGCCCATCACCCTCCACCATCTTGACGGCTGCTGACACAGCTCTTTTTCCTCCCTTTTTGTTGTGTTTATCGCTGAACAAATTACACCCTTCAGAAGCTTGTGTTGCATGATCCATGGTGACTGAGCAAAGTGAATATCTGTCCTCTGCCGCCTGCGGACATCCTCCCAGGTGGCAAAGCAAGCAAATGCGCAAGCTGCCTCACATTAACATTTGCATTAGTACTTACACACACGTCAGGCATTCTGTGATGTGTGTATTACATATTTCTTCCCCAACAATTACTTTTTTTTCCCAAATTGGGTGCAGCTTTATGGATTAGAGACTGACCCTTGTAATCTGGATGACCTTAGTGGAGCAGTACGCAGCACTTGTTAGTCTATGTCTCCTTCCTTTCTCACCAGCACACACCATAAGAGTGCCGTAGAGCAGATTATGAAAATGGAGTATTGCGTAATAAAAATACAAGGAGCAATCAAAAGACTGAAGTGGGCCAAAGGGGATTAAGAGGATTTAGATTATTAAACAGAACACAACAGTGAAATCTCATCGGACCAAGACTGTATCACAGCCCACAGTCAGAAACCACAGTTCTGGAACATCCTCGCTAATTGTCATCTGCCATCAGGAAAATCATCTAACCAAGTAAATGAGAGATGATGCACATGAGATCCGGGGAACCAAATGTACATGTGCTATTCCCCAAGCCCCAAAGTCGAAAAAAAAAAAGAGAAAAAAGTTTTCCTGTCTGTGCAAACTATTCCAAAATGCAAGATTCGTCCTGGTGACAGATTGATGCAGCCGCTGTACATCAGGTGGCTGTTGACCAATGTTTCTTTGTGTGTTTCTATTTAATTGTATTGTTTCCTACTTTTAACATTAAAATCAATCCCATATGAAAACATGTGTCAGCTGCATAATCATTCGCCACATATACCATCCAAACACTGTGACCTTGAGCATATCTTTGTTCCATGTTCCATATTTGAATGACAAGTGAATGACCTTTTGACCTTTTCTAATCAGGCACAAACTATGCAAACAACAAACTGTGTATAAATATAGCTCCTTAAACACACTTGTCACATTATTCCTTAACTGGTGATTCAGAAGTAGATAATTTCCTCTGAAATAGAAAGGTTTGCTTAATTTCTTCATTTCACATCGTTGTACAAATTCAGTGTATGTTTGTCATGTTTGATCATATACATGTCATTATTGTTTAAGATTGCATAGGTTCAAAATACCGTAAGAGTCATTTCTTCAATATGCAATAAATAACCGGATAAATGGAATAAAAAAAACATCTGTACCTTTTTAATTATTTTAACCTTTACATTAGCATTGCCATCCGAAACGGACAGCGAGAGAACTCCTCCGCGTGTTCCAGTGGTGTAATAAAACCACCCTTCACCAAGTTCATTAAAATTATCACACCATATGGAGCTCTCATTAGTTCTATAATTCCTGTAACTTGTCATGGGAGCAGTGTGTTCTCATCGCTGTCTTTCACACCATACAGAGCGGGGTATGCTATCAGAAACCAAACTTCACATTGTGCCGTGTCCTCATGTTGTGAGAAAAAAAGGTGGTTTGAAGCTCTATGCGATAAGGGAAAACAAGGAATGAAGGAAATAAAATGTGTGTGTGTGTGTATGTGTGTGTGTGTGACGTAAAGGGAGGAAAACTGTAAAGGCTGAACTGTCTTCATTACATATCGCCTCTGCTGAGCCTTACTAATCTGCCCATCACCTGCCATTCTCTTAATGACTTGCTATTTCTGGCTACACAGAAATGAAGAGACGTGCTCCTCAGTAGCTCTCGGAGCCTGGCGGTGGAAGATCTCAGAGGACCTTTTTTTCCCCCTGCCTTCTTCATATTGTGTTACATTTAGCTGGAGTGTTACCATACGTTATGATAGAAAAATAATGTGACTGCTATTGAGGAACATGCGTGACAGCATCAACAGAGTGAATTTGAGTGTCTAAACAAGCAAGTGACAAGTATACAAGTCATTTTTAATGCAACTAATTTTTAATGTTTTATGTGATACTGAGAATTCTCAACTTTGTAATTACATTTTAACCACTGCATCCTGAAGTGCAAAGCTTAAGCAGCACTGCTATTAAAAATCCATCATCCTCGCTTGTGGCACGTGAAAATTATATGTATTAGGCTCTGAATTTGGCTGCTGCTGCAAACCAAAAAATCTGGGTCGATTTTGTAAACAAGTAAAATTTTCTTTACCTCACATGAGGCCCACAGAACTGGGCTGTGAAATGATGGATAGGACACTGTGGCTGCTGCACCACCACCACCACCACCCACAGCACTGCAGCATCATCAGGAAATATGCATATTGAACGCCGGTGTAAATCAGCCCAGAGTGTGGATAGGTGACCTTGTGTGGGATGCAGTGAGCACAGAGCCCAGCAGGAATGCATTCTTGCACACGTAATGCATGAGTGACTGTACAGTAGGCACGCCACACTCAGACGCTCAGCCGCAGGAACACAGCCATCAAGCAGGCAGACATGTATGCACACGGTCAATTCCTGATCGTAATTCTTTCTCCGTAATCACATTTTTCCACAGGAAGACACTCACTCGTAAAATTGACATTTTCTTTCCATTAAAACACTCCATTGGGCATCCTATTTTCATTCCTAAACGACCCTACTTACCCACTGGAGTCCTGGCTTGCAGCAAACAGGCTCCGCCAGACCAAAACAAACAACCACATGTCATTTATTTCTCTAGCAGCGAGAAGCAATGTTGTGCACAGTGGGAAGACACTTGTCTTTGCATTGAATATATATATATATATATATATATACTGTATATACAGTACCGTATTTTCCGGACTATAAGTCGCAGTTTTTTTCATAGTTTCGCCGGGGGTGCGACTGTAATTTCCCAATTTGGGATCAATAAAGTATATCTATCTATCTATCTATCTATCTATCTATCTATCTATCTATCTATCTATCTATCTATCTATCTATCTATCTATCTCTCTGGAGCGACTTATGTGTGAAATTATTAACACATTATTATATCATTTCACATGTTATTTTCACACTAAACCGCAAGAAGGCGCTCAAGGCCTGTGTTGATAATTGAATTGATAAAAACATTGGCGACGTAGAAGAGGAAGCGCTGCATCTTCTACCTCCTGAGTTAGCGGAGTAGTTTGAAAGTGACACCGAGGATGACGATTTCATTGGATTTAGTGATTTGGAGTGACACGGATGGTTTGGTAAACGTGTTAGCATGTTATTAATGCTATAGTTATCTGAATAACTCTTAATATGTTATGTTAACATACCAGGCACGTTCTCAGTTTGTTGTTTATGTGTCATGTAATGTACCGTACAATTGTTCAGCCTGTTGTGCGACTTGTACTCCGGAGCGACTTATAA
>JAFBJQ010000420.1:808353-905067 GCA_016785345.1 Trinectes maculatus
GTATGTATAAGTTGACTGAAAAGTGATTTGTGGAGAGATTTATTTTTCCTGCAAAATAATGAATAATGAAACTAGACAAAAACATTAATAGTATCCACGCTGTGCATCCCAGTGGTTGTGTGTGTGTGTGTCTGTGTGTGTGTGTGTGTGGTGGAACAGAGCGAGAAGACAATAATTAATACAGATTTTGGCACAAGAACCACTGAAACATGATTGATGAATCAGTAAAAAATGATAATACCTCATCGCTAAGCAGCTTCTGTGATATTTTTTCTATTTAATAAAAGAGCTGCGATACAATTATGGAGATAAATGATGTACAGCGGGACGTCCACTGACACTGTGGTATCTCATTAGATCATAATCCAACTGTGGGCTTAGATTGTTTGTTGGTATGACTGTAAACACGTACAGCATGCTGCCATAGCTGCACGCGTGCATATATGACACCAGGGAATAAAAGGACAAAGGCAGACGTGTATCATCGATGACTGTGGTACATTTGTTCTTTGCATTTAGAAAAACTTTTATTTTGTTGTTGGTCTTTATTACACTGCAGTGGTTTAGGTCCTTTTTTTTTCATTGACAACGGGGTAGCGACAAAAAAGCATTAGTTTTAGCTGATGTATTTCTGGATAGGTGGGTCTCAGGTAAATAACAAGATGAAAGTTCTGCTGAGGGCAAAGGCAGCACATCGGAGATATGACTTGGTTTTGATTAACGCTCACATGGAGCAAAGACCTCTTAGGCAGTTCGGAGGCTCAGGGAGACAGAAAGGGGTATGAGGGATGAAGGGTTTGATGAATTCAACCAGCCACTGTGCACGTACTCTATCAGTCCAAACTTTCACTGGCAAGCAATTTGATCTTGTCTGCACTCACTGCAGGAGACACACACTGAGAACTCCTGCAATGCTGTTCAAAGCACAACTCATAATTAGCAGTGATTTTTGTTTTCACAATAACATCAGTGGTCCTTAGAGATCAAGTTTACATGTAACCGTAATGGAACGCTATAATGTGTTTTTAGAGCGTCAACATGTGCCACTTGCACAGCACGTACCAACCTGTAGGAGTCAATTACCAAACAAATGTTTGTATTTCTCGCTGATTAAAAGATGACTGCGTTTATAATAAGACAGCAGTGCATTAGCGCCTGCACAGATGTCTGATGTCATCAAAGACCGACTGCTATTAGTCTTTCTGCCCAGGAGTTCACATAATATTCCCATCGTCATTCTGATAATGACACACTTGCAAAAAGTAGACATTGTGTTTTCATATACTACAGATACAAATGTATTCATATTTTCATTTAAATAATCATGTGCAGTTCATTTGCATCTATTGCTTGAATTTCCATGTAATTAGAAAGTGGCTGGATATAAACTGCGAGATTAAGGTTGGAGATTTGTTACATCTCTAATAAACAGCCAAGCAACTAGTGTTGCATGTTTCTGGATGGGAAGGAAACAGGTTTGGTAACTGTTTTAGTCCTGCCCTCGGACACGCGATGTCCATCGGACAAAGTTCTGTGATATTCGGCAGACGGCCAAAGAAAAGCTGGCGTTCACCAGCTTGTACCTGGCATCTGCACAATGAGCAAACCATCTCAAAATGATGGCCTCTCGCCTCTTCAAAATTCAGACTGGAGCGCCACAGAAACGCTTTATTTGCTAATGGACGAGAAAGGTTTCATCTACAAGGTTTTCTGTCCTTGTTTTATTTGTTTCCTTGATATTGAGCTCTCCTCTGTTTAATCCTGTTATGGACAAATCTCACACAGCACAGCAGACGGTACGAAGCTGTGACAAATGGCAGGTTTCCTGGTCTATCGCCTGTTGTTGATGTGAAAATGATTAATAGTTTGTTGTTGTGGTTTTTTTGTTCTAATAAACTTTGAAATAAATGTACAGTTAAAATGTATACATTTAAAGATATATATGCTATTTATGCTATATATGCTATACACACACAAAGACACACACAGTATCCACAGCTGATGAATGAGCTATGTTACCATTTCCTCACAGCATTTTTTTTTAGTGGAACAAAGAGGAAGTTGCTTTTAACCTGCTTACTTGCAGACAGGAAGTATCTAAAACAGCTCTGCTGTATTGACATGTGTTTTTCATCCTGATTGTAAGTTTGCACTCCATAGCAGGTCTCACAGCCATACTGAATCAATATTGGAGGAGCAAAGCCCTTGTTCTCTGTGTTTATAGATCCTCGCCTTCTGCAGGACTTTGCTTCCTCTGCACATTCTGATCACTGTCTGTCTGCTGGCGACGTGACGGGAGAACTGCAATTTCTGCCACTATCATCTGGAGCCGAGCGATACGAGAATGAAGTTGACTCTTCAATAATTTCTGAATATGGACTACCCGGCAATCATGCTTATTGTAAACCAAAATAATAAAAAGAAAACATCAGCACTGGTACAAATAAATCAAGCTTCAGGCAACTATTTCAACTTTTATTTCCATAACATTTTAATGTCATTTAAATTCTTATGATGCCGCTGTCCGACAACATAATGATTAGTATATGCATCGAGGCTGCGGCTGTTATTTGAAGGATGCTGTAATTACGTAAAGTGCTTCACAGTTATATTCGCCTCTCTGTCACGTAAAAAAATAACTTGCAACCCATGTTATGAAACCGTGTCTCCTATAATAGTGACTTACATGAGTACAGCCCTCAGGGTTGATGCAATGCAAATTATATGTTTCATTATAAGGAAAGTTTTAAGCGGTTTACTTTTCTTTGTGTCAGTTAGTTTAAATAAACAAATTTACCTGTCACCTGTACCTTGACACCACAATAACAGTTGTGCAGAGATGAATTGCAAGATTATTTTGATGATGGGCTCCTCGACAAAACCTTGAGAGTATATAAAAATTAATTTCAAGGCACAAAGCATTGGTTTTGTTGATCCATTTACCATAGACAAATTACACAGAGAAAGAAAACCTAGAGCTTTTTCAGGCCCCCTGGGGCCGTGGATTGTGTTTGCTCAGTAATTAAACCTAAATCTGTGCAACATTAGACAGACAAAAAAAACACAATGTCTCCCAAAATGTAACTCTGATGTATCTCTGAAGCACCATAATAGGTATCAACACTTAAACTGTAGCAGCATGATTATGTGTTTTTAACTGCACTTAACAGCGTCTGCAACATCAAACATCACTCCCGCTGTACACCACTAACTTTATGCCCCGTGTAAACTCAGCCATGTTTGTTTCACTTGATAGATCAAACCTTTTGAGCTTCCGAGCGTCTGCGTTATCCCTCTTAAAGAGCAAGGCGCAGCTACGCTGAGTCTTGAACAAGCCATTGCCGAGGGATTCAATAATGATGGGTGAGAGACACGCTATCGCGCATGCCTGCAATGCCATTAACTAACTCATTCAATCACCAGCCCATTTCCCAAACTCAGACAAAGCCTCACCTCTTGACATATGCTGGAGCTCTGACATCAGTCTTGATCAGCAGATATGCAGTTTACTCAGCTTTGCAGTAACCCTGTGTGTGTGTGTGTGTGTGTGTGTGTGTGTGTGTGTGTGTGTGTGCGTGCTATATCGATGCTCTCTCCTCTCAACACCTCCTGTCTTCCTTTGCTGAGGAACTGAGTCAGCAGCCACTGTCAGGTTCGCTTAATTTTGTCATGCTTGACTTCCTGCTACCTGGAGTCTCATCTGCCAGAGCCCCTTACTCCACTTGTCAGTCCCAGCAACAAAAAGCCAGGATGGTGCTCTTAGAATAAAGACAGGGAGGTGGAGCAATAGAGGCCGATGGGGCTACTGGATTGGAGGCTTTAGTGCAGGTGCACATATGCAGGTGCGAGGCTGAGTTAGTATATGGAAAATTTAAAAAAAAAAACTTGTGATAAGTCAGTAGATCTATTGTAAAATTAAAATGCAACGTCCTCACAAAATCAAATCTGTTTCTTTAAACTAAAGTACTTTTTGTAGAATATACTACAAATGGGAGCCATCATAAACAAGAAACAGCATATCTATATAATATAAGAATTTCAAATTAACTGAAGCAGCTGTGCCCACTATGTGTAACTTTTTTTTTTTAATAGCTGAACAAACTACAATGCCATTAACTTGTTTCCTGCACCATTACTATCATATTTTGTCAAACAATTTAAGCTACGGTTTTGATCTTTAACATCTATCTGCTTATTGCAATTAAAATGCATTTTGTTAATGCTACTTTTGGCAGGCCCACTGGCGAGGAGAGAGCGTAGGGCTTTTGCAGTTGTTGCGCCCCAGCAGTCTGGGATGAAGACATGGAAAGAAGACAGACAGGGATGGGCAGCCCTGAGGATGTCTGCTGATGCAGAGAGGAGGCATACATTTAAATTAGTTTTCATGGATTTCTGTACCATGTGTGTGGCCAGAAAGCCTCTTGGATGCTTAGAGTCTGCACTGCAATAAACCGTTGGTTAAACAGTTGAGTATAAACAAATTGGTTCTAATTATTATTATGATTATTATTATGATTATTATTATTATTATTATTATTATTATTATTATCATCATCAATACCCACAAATGCTATTTCAAACTCTTTTAAGCCAATGTTGTGACATTAAATATTATTTATGTGTAAGTCTCAAAGATTTAGCACTGTTAATTTGGCAGCGCCTGCATGTAGTGGTGGTAATAGTAAACAATACCAGCAATCAGACACGTGATGTCATATCAGGAGCAACATAACAAAAAGTCAGGCAGTAACTGGCCAAGGTCCATCACTGTGTGAGCAACTGTGATCGGATTTCATGCTGCACACGGCATCAGTCTGCAAACAGCAGGGCACTGAGAAAAGAGTTAGTTATCTTGCTGAGAAGTTGAGGGTGTGCTGGCTGTTGCCTGCAGCTCCTCATCTAACAGCTCACTGTGGCACCTGCTTCTTGTGCTATTGCTCCCAGCAATACTTTTAACTGTTCCTTTAAAAAAATTAAAAAAACCCAGAAAATATCCGTTGTCTAGTTTTACGTTCACATTATTAATGAATGATGGTGTGTTTCATTTCCTGTAACAGCATCATAATGGATGTTGATTCATATTTCCTTTGATAGGTCACAGGAAACACCAAGTTTGTAGTACAGCAAATAATACATACTTTATCAGCAGTCCCCATTATTATCTGATTTGGCAATAGACAGCGACTTAACAGACATTTATTTAAATTCAATCTTGGAGATAACTACTGAAATTTCACATAGTATTCAAGCATATTCATAAAAGTCTATATGATAATGAGACATTTTTTGTGGCGCAGCACATTTTCACATCTGCGATCTGCCTTCTTTTATAAAATTGTGTAATTATGTTGCAAAACCATAGAAAGCCAGAAAAGGTCTAAATAATTATGAGCAGCAGGGCTTGAAATTAACATCCACTACCTCACCCTTTTTTTTTTCTCTTGACTGTGGCAGGTAATACAATTCTACCTGCAGCTTTGTTAGCTGAGATTTCAGTCTCTATATCTATAAACACAAAACCTTGGTGCAGAAGCGTCAACTGTTTGCTTTGTATTTTTTTTTTTCCTTCCACCTACTCGTTTTCAAACAGAACAAAAAGGCACATTGTCAATTTCCTGTACAACTGTCCCATTTTCTATTTCAATCTTTTAGGTGCTTCGGAATTTGTCATACAGTGAAGGCCCAACAGAAGTGGTTTCAACTCTTTAATGCGCAGCACAATAGAAGTTTCCTTTTTGATGTATGTGCACAGCAACATCTTGATGTTAAGAAAAGAGAAAGGCGTCATCCCCACTTTCCCATTTCGTTTTTTTTTTCACAGTGCAGATGGAAATATATCACTGCATGCGTTTCTCTTTATATTTGCAACATATACTTGTAATTGAAAAAACAGCAGGATGGATTAATACTAGAAAAAAACACTGATGCATTTCACAGCCAGTAATCAACAATCACTTGTTCCGTGTTATTCAGGTGCCTGCAACTACACAAGGAGCATAACAGAAGCTAGCAGAGCCTGCTGCTGAACTGCAAACACGTAAATCAAGTCGACATCTTCACACAACAAAACATCCCAGAAGCAGTGCTGCACACTAAGGCTTAGTCCAGATGTATTTCCTTTAGTCGTGATGCATGTATTACCTTGCAAAGTGGGTGCATATGAGCAAGGTTATAGCACACAGACGATGTTGTCCTGGGCCCCCAGGGCCAGCACTATTCTTGTTATACAGTTATACAAATGGAATCATAACGCGTGTTGCTGCCAAAGTGCCTCAGTCTTTATGAGTTGTTTTTCCTGTAAAAAGCTGCCTTCAACGCTTGCAAGCCTCTGATATAATTTACAGCAGATTGTGGCAAAAAAAGGGATTGAACGTTCTGTCGATACATTCATGTTTTTGCATGTGATAAAATGTGGAGACAAATACTTTGAGCTGGTTGTTAAAATAATTTGGCGGTGTAATGCAGTAATGGGCATATCTTTATTTAACATAATCGTAAATGAGCCTACACTTCTTCAAAAGGAACTAAAACATCAAGCCCATTTGTTTTAATTCAATACTGTTTTTGTTTTACTTAATTTGAAATGTGATTATTTCCACCACTACTACTACTACTACTAATAATAATAATAATAATAATAATAACAACAATAATAATAATAATAATATGAGAGAAATATTTTGTCTTCTGTCAGTGGTAAAACAGAACATTCATCTAAGCACAAATTCATTTCTAAGAACAAATACTTAACATTCATCATGTTGTTGTGAAGTGGTCATTCGCAAGGAATCACCACACTCGTGGAGCTGGAGTAAACGCAATAAACAGATGCTAAAACATCACTGCTGATATTTCTGGTGCGACAAGGTTGAGTCGCCTTGTAAAGTGTAGCTATGTGTTTCACAGATCCTATAAGTCTGGATGCTGATGATAATACGGTGATTCTGAGTGTTTTCCTTATTACTAAAGCTGTTCACAAAGTTTTATCCAAAGTATTATTAGATCACCAACTTACCACTTAGGCATATTAACAACCACTCTAATTTTAGACAATACCCTTCTTTTTCTCATTTAATGACATTATTCGTGGGGGGAAAAAAAATCCCAGATAATCACTTCCCATCCCCAGCTCTCTGGCAATTTATTATTTATTTGTTACCTGCAGTGGCCCGAATACTCTGTTGTATTAACATAGTCACAAGGGAAGGATTCTACCAAGAGCCTAGTCTATTTGATTGTGACGTGATTTATATTCCACAATTGCTTTCACTCTGCCTTTTTCTTCCGGCTCCCTGGGTGAATAAGCATGTGAATGACCGCGATTGGCCAACAATTGCAGGCAGAAGACTCGCGCTGCCTACAAATTCAGTTTTAATCATCTGATGGCCCAAACACAAAGCAAAAAAAGAAACATGACAGGTTATTTACTCTTACGCCCAAATCAATCCATGTTTCCCGTTTCACTTCCTTAATGGTCATTTATACCAAAATTTAAGGGTCATATGACAATTAATGACAATGCATACAGAATGTGTGTCATAATAACGCAGACCCATGGATGAATAAGTACATTTTGCATTCTGTCCTCAACTGCATTGTTTTTTTTTGGTTTTCTTACACTTAACTACATTTATTGTCATTTATTGTTGTTTTGCTTTTATTTTATTTATTGTTGCTTTGATTTTTTTTCACTTTTCGTACACGGTTAAATGTTCATTGTGAGTTTGTGTGTATATATCTGTCAGAGACATTAGCGTGACCTTGACAGTTGATTCTTTTTTACACCTCCTGTCAGTTTTTTGTCAGTAGTGACTTTTGATGTCTCGTGGCACGAGACAAAACTCTGCTTTCGTGTGCACGTGTTCTACAGCACCAACCTTGATGGCATTGGTGGAAATCTGGATCTCGTGCAGCTTCCTCATCGTGCCGTCCCGGTCGATGAAGTATGATGAAGCCAGCTGATGAAGGGCTTCCACGTTCTGAGTAGTGTTGGCAAGCTTCCTGTCCAGCTTGTTCTTGGCCAGGTACATAGTCAGTGCTTCCTCTCCTACACGAAGGACAAGGGAAGGGAGGGAAATATGATTAACATTATACTGACTTGGAAGTTTTTTTGGGTGGGTGGGGGGTACTTTATGCTAGAGAATTACTTAAAGTTTCAAGTAAAAATGAACTTCAGTTGAGGTGCACTGAATAAATAATGTAAGTGTACTGTTTATGTTTTCATTTGTGAGCACCCAACACATGAGATAAGTCAAAGGACTGAAAACGAAGGCAAGAAGTTTCAGCTTGAGAAACTCGATGCCCCAGTTTTCCAGGATCTCCATATTTGTTGCTTCATCCCCAGCTGAAACCGTCCCCAGCTACCACAAACAGGGAAAATACACAGACGATATAAACACAAAAGTAGGAGTAGAACTTTTTAATTAATGCCAAAGAAAATTACGGAGAACGGAGATGTGCACAGGAGCTGCTGCAGCTACTGTAATAACCTTGAGGAACAACTTGAAGGGAATTGTACCTTCAGCATTTTACTGAATTACCATGCTTTCACTGACTTTTTTATTACATCCCCTAGTGGGACATATTTCAAATCAATGCCACTATATTAACGTGACAACGGATGTGGACATAAAACTGATTATGCACACACATAGTCCTGTGTCCTAAAATTCCATTGGTGAGAAGTGTAAACTCCAAACATGACCTTCGTCGTATGTGCATTTGAGTTTCCACAGGAGGCTCAGGGAGGAGCTGACCTTTCAGTAAGTGTCTGCAGATAGGAAGAACGCGAAAGCATACAGCAGCATCAGGACCAAATATTTACAGAGCACCAGGTGATCGCTCCTATTTGCATGTCATATGTTTGTTTGTTGACACACAGTAAAGGGCTGGGCTGCTCAGTCTCTGCACAATATATTTTTCCCCCCATCTTTCATTCTCCATGATGATAACAAACAGATGCATAAAATGCAAATACCAATTCACTTCCACAAACTTAGGAAATCTTTCCATCAAAGATTATCTACTGTACGAAAGGCAAACCATATGTCAGGAACCCATTCAAGAGCACGTCACATACATTCAGATTTCCGGTGCTGTGAATGGTTAGCTGGCCCCGAGACACACTGGAATTAGTCACTTAACTTGTGTTGACCGTGAGTATGGGTGCGAAATAGTCAGGGCCAATGTCTCATGCCTGGTTTGAGTACAAGCATTAAGGGGACGGGGCCCCTTTCTCTTCCACTTCCACGCTCTCCCCCCTCAGGGCTTTAGCAAAGTTACTTACACACACTTGACTTACTGCACAAGAATAATGGGCCCATATTAGGCCCCTGATTTGTCGTTTTGTTCATCTCTATCGCAACTAAGCGCAGCATTAACGAGGTCTTCAGAATATAAAATATTTTGTGGTTATGGCTACTGGTCAGGCAAAAATGATTACCGGTCTGACTTAAAAAAAAAAATCCTTTGTGTGCATCTATCTGTTAGTAATATATCGTGGCATATTATTATCGGGTAACTCAGTGGCACCGTGCCAGGGTAAGCCTTAGCTTATGGGAAATTTTGAAACACTTCACTGGTTCCTCTCAAAACTCAGCAAGTGCTTTTAGTATGTAATATACTATATATTATATACTATGTAACATATAATCTACAGAATGTATATACAATTTAATATTCTTTATGTACGTATAATAATTAGGGCATTTGGGCCAGTTTCAGTTTTATCGTTAAGACTTAGGTTTAAGTGATGCTTAGGACAAAGTTTAAAATAATGTGCAAACAGATAAACTCAACTTTTTGAGAAATTCAGAATTGAGAAATTCAGTTCTTCCTCGTCACTGCCGACCATGACAGACTATTGTACCGGAAACATTCACCAAAGCCACAGTATAGTCTCAGACTACTTTTTTTTATTTATGTTTTTTCCATTGTTCCTCTCAGCTCAAACGCACGAGTCCTTTCACATGTCCCAGTGATACAGCGGTGGTTGTTCTCAAACTGGAAAAGTGACTTCAAATATATCTGGGAGTGAAAGTGACAGATGTGCTGAAATGTGTCCTCACAGTTTTAGCAAAATGCAAAAAAAAAAAAAAAAATTTTTTTCCTTCTTAAGAGCAGTACCTTCCTCTCATGTTAATATCCAGGCTTGGTTGTGCAGTAACTCTGTCAACCATGCTCAAAGCATGTGGCTCATTGAAATGTTTGTATTCGTCAATAAACCTAAATCTACAGTAATATTCACAGTGGGTGCAGGGAAATCAGACATCTATGCTTCATGTCAAACTGCTTTGATGTCTTTTTTCCAAACTGAATCTCAAGACCGACTGAGCACAGACTGCGATTGTCTGGAGATTTATTTCCATTGTTAAAGCTTATAGTCTCCCACGCGCAGTGTGCGCCCATGATGTAGTTAGTCGGGTCGTGTGCTGCATTTCAAAATACAAATCCCGTGAAACCACCGTTAAAACATCCATGCAGCCCAGATTTTCGTCTTCAGGTGGGATGAGGTAGTTAAAATGTTCAGATGGCAGAAACGCAGCAGGTTGTTACTTTTATAAATGTCTTCGGCGTCATGGTGTCAGTCACAATAATAATAACCGACAATCTTCCTCTTTGAAATGCTTGTTAAAATGTTGTGCATCACTTGCTAAAGTGTTATAGTTCACCATATTTTCTAATTCTGAGAGATAAAATGTGTTTTTTATTTATATTTATTATATATATATATATATATATATATATATATATATATATATATAGAGAGAGAGAGAGAGAGAGAGAGAGAGAGAGAGAGAGAAACTTGTGTACCGTGTGGGTACTGTAGTAAAAAGTGAATGACAATGAGTCAGTCTGCTTGGAATGTCGTAGCAGGGATATTAAACAATGAGGACATCATTAACACACTGGTGAATGCCAAACTCCTCCAGATACCCCTGCCCAAGACCATTCTTCTGACGAAGAAGTTTGCTCCCTTCTTAACTGCACCAGACCTACTACAACAGGCAGGCAGCTGTTTATCAGGCCAACCTCAGCATGCCTTCAACCTCTCAGTGAAGGAGTGCCCCAAAACAGCCATTCATTCCATATAGTCAAACTTTCAATCCATATATTCAAACTTTCAATCCATATATTCAAAGTTCATTCCATATATTCAAACTTTCAATCCATATATTCAGGATTCATTCAATATATTCAGAGTTTCATTCCATATATTTAAGGTTTTATTTCCTGAACGGCATGCCATTATATGTGTGTGTGTGTGTGTGTGTGTGTGTGTGTGTCTGTGTGTGTGTATGAAGAAAAAGAAGGCAGGAGACATATAGTACATAAACAATGCTAGCAGTCAGCAGCAGTGCCGTGTTGCTTGTTGCAATGAGCGACAGGCACAAACAAAGATAATACAATGAAAAAGAGGTCACACATTATTTGTAGCATCCCAAAAATAATTCTGTGCTGGAACAGTTTTAAAAAAAAACAGAACAAGAGGCAGACTTGCATAATCAGTTGGAACCATTAAATGGAGACACTGGAGACTGCTGCTGGCAGGATGGATCAGGCCCAACACTGAACTCACAACTGTAGTTTCTGTCAGATTCCCAAATAAACAGATTAGTTAATGCTAATGTTGGCGACAGAGCAATAACAAGACTCGCGAAAAAAAATAACTTTTAAAAGAAGATGCACAGACAGTTTTCTCTCACTTTCAACTATTAACTTCTTTCATTTGACCCCGGGTTTCCATATAATACAATAGGCTTTAATAATACTTACAAGATATAACAGGAGATTATGTTTCGAGAGCCTAGGAGTTCGGGCAGTAGTATTTTACTCGCACTTGAAATACAAGATCATCACAGTAATATGCTTTTCTAAGCCTTGCGCACTCAACAGTCTCGTCCCTGAGAAAGAGGTGCATGTGCTTGTTACATATCAGTAGTTCTGCATTGTAACCAATTCTATTAACCTTAAATGGGCAATTTACACTTGACCAGTCAACTTTACATTGCCTTGAAGTAGAGGAGTTCACCCTTTTCCCTCTTGAGTGTATAAAGACTCTCGAGATCACAAAGAATATGTGGCTGTGGAGAGAACCGGCCCCTTCTTCTTACTTTATCGCTCGTCAGGTGTGCCCATTTATTGGTTCATATAACTGCACCCTTTAATGGGCAACCGCGAGACTGAGATAAGAGAGCGCTGACCCAGAACTTGAAACAAAGCGGCCGCAAGGTTAAAGATAATGCGGCGATAACTCCAAGGTAGAGAAGAGGAGCCAGAGGTTAAAATTAATGAAAAGGCAAGAAATGCAGTGTGGACGCGGGAAATATGTGGAATGCAAATGCAATGAGACAAAGAAGGATGCTGTGGTTGAAACTGATACTTATGTTTTTTTGTTTTTTTTCGACCATTGTCCAATTTTAGCCACCTGGGGCATCGTCCTTCTATCTTAGAAACACTTAATTTCATTTCACCTTCATATCATGTTTCAGCGGAATATTGCATTTCCAATTTCCAAAATTAATGTGGCAGCATGAATCAGCTTACAAAGCGGCGAACGTGTTATTGCAACCCTGGCACATGATATTCCTTTGCACGGTTTAGCAAAATTATCATAGCTTTATCTATGACATTAAGTGAAATGCAATATTTTTTTTCTTACATACCAGATATCGCCTTCTGGTTTTCTTTTGTTAGACTCTTCAGCATTCTAACAGTCTACTAAAGGCGAAATATGATTTATGAAGTATCATGACTATGCCTCAAAGGCATTTGATCACGAGATTATCATAACTTTAGAAGGAAACTAAAACGACTGCTTGCTAGGGCTGCATGCATACAATGGCATAATACATGGTTTGGGGATTATCTTCCTAATTATATCTTTAAAATACAATTGGCGCAGTAATCACAGTTCGCCGTCTTTATGCAGCCTTTAGAGCTTGAGATAAGATAAGAGATTTAAGGGATGGATCTTTTTTTTTAGCAGGGGCGATTAACTCTTCCTTAGGACAGCACATCCAGACGACAGAAATCAGCCATTTGATAAAGTCATCCCTCTTTCCACAGTCACTCTATAGGAAATTATGAGTCACTTTCAATATATATATATTTGCCTGCATTCATAAGGTTTGTTATTATTATTTATTGTTATTTCAATGCTTATTTTCTAATAAAGGTTAATTAAGAGGAGGATCTAGTTTAAGTGTTTTCTTTTGTTTTTTTGCAGCAGAAAGTGAACTTACTCAAAAATAGTTAAATTCCCATGTGCATGATGTGCAACATATGGACTGTTTTTTCGATATAAGGGTATAAAGTAGTTTGAAAGTCTGACTTCTGTTAATTGGGTGGACGCCTTCTATCTGGGATGCACAGCTTGCTTTCATAACGCCACAGTATGTTTTGCATTGTCACCTATTAAATGCTCCCGCGTGTGTTCAGTGAGGATGAGGCGTCGTGACAGGGGGCGTCAGATCACACTGTGATACTGTGCCAGAGGAGATGAAAAACCTCTGCACAGTAAAGAGGCACTTCTCTTTAATTAGTGTGTGGAGCTGATGCTGTGCAGGCCATGCAGTGAAAAAAAAAAATTCCAATACACATTCAGCCCCAGCTTTTGTTGTTATAGACCAAAAGATCATTGTTTATATTCTGTGCAAAGTTACACTCCTGCTGACTTTTCTTTTTTTTTATTTAGTTTTAGTTCGAAGATGCAGGAGCTGTTAAATATGTTGTAGAAAATGGTTCTTTCGCAGAGGTTATGTCCAGGTTGCCCAAATCCTGTAGTGGCGAAAAGTTCTATGTTTGAGAATTTTTTTTTCCCTTCTCTGCTTTGTCCTGCCCTCTTGTGATGTAGCTGCAGTTTTGCTGCGGGAGTGTTTTTCAGCACTCTGGAGAACAACTTGGCCCAAAACTGTTTCACTGTGCTGTTTTTGACACTGTTGCAAACAGACAGATGAATAATCCAGGACACCGTGGTGCGGTTTTTATTTGGGGGTCACTGAATTGTGATGCGTATTTGCTCAAGTGAACAGGGAAATATTTATTCAGTGAGAGACGGAAGGGGAACTTCCTATTTTTATAGCCTATCGGACGCATTATCTGGGATTGTTAATTATACATTTGATGAAAAATGAGCAGGGTTTAAATTATTTATGTTAATTATGTTTAATTAATAAAAATCCTATTAAACATTCATGTCAGTCATTAGCAGTATGATACCTACTACACTTCTAATTTAAGTCTTATTTGCAGCCAACAAATTTTTATTTTTTATTTTTTTTGCATTATTTCAAGCAAACCTGAAACCCTGTGTAAAAAGAATTTCAAGCAACAGTGTTGAAAACAATTAGTTAATCAGGCATTGGAGTGCGAGCTAATAGGACCAGTGAACCACTCTTACCTCCCAGGGTGGCTGAGATGAGAATGTGGGTTCCATATTTCTTAATGATGGTGTCTATGAACTGCTGAGTGGTGGGTCTGCGGCCCAGCAAGCGTACACTGCGCTGGAACTCAGGCATGAGCGGAACCGGGTTCCGGATCAGGTCCCGTCTCTCGATCGCAGTGTTCCTCACCTTCCAACGTGCAAATTCCCTGATGACGACAGGAAGAAACAAACGTTCACAATCTTACTGTCGACAATAGCACTGAAACTCAAATAAAGGAAGTGTCCGTACAAGATGTGTAGAAAACCGTGCACATCTTGTTGTGCACACTGTTGCAAAATCTGTCTTTTTTTTTTTTTTTTTACCTGGGAGCATTTTTAATCATTTATAAATCAGCTCGGATTGCTCAGATCTAAAAAAAACAAAAACAATTTAAAGTTCCTTTCCCCGCCTGTGAAAAACACTTGCATTAATCTTTAATCTTTGTTTATGCTGTCTTCCCTCAAACCCTTATCTTTTTTTTTCAAATTTGAAATTGACCAGTTAGGTAATTTTCTCAGTATCATGCTCCGGCTAAAGATTTACACCACAGCGCTGACGCTGAAAAAGGAACTGTGAAATAGTTGTGTGGATGTTTATGTTTATGTTGTACCTACAGAGACATACATCAAGAAATCACTTCTGAAAAAGAGATTAGAGGCAACTCTCTTACTCTGGGGGCTACGGAAAAAATAAATAAAAAAACAAACTATGCAGTCCTGTGGATGTTTTCTTAAATATTCATATACCTATTTAGAGCAAGGAGCTTTTCAGTGTGGTCAATAGTCAGTATGAAGATTTGCAGTCACTTTTTTAAAATTGTAATTAATGCAATAATCCATTTCTAATGTAACTCAGAGAAACACAATGCAATTGCAAATTGGTTTCACTCGCTGAAGCATCACTGTAATGCAAATTGAATCAGCTGCTGTGATTTTCACACGTTCTTGTCAAACACGGAGATGTTTCTTAGCCCGACTGAAACGCATCCTGTATATGATCTGTGACACATATGTTCATACTTAAAACTGACATTATATGAATATGTGCGCAAACGCACACATTCAGATGGCATGAGTGCTGGCGATTGCACACTCAGCACTTGTGGAATGATTACTTTAGGAAAAAAAAATAGTTTCATCATCGCTGACGACCTTTTAGTAAGCTCTGCACTGAATTGAAATATATTTAATACAGACTCTGGTGTATGACGAATGAGAGGAATTGGAGTAGGAATTGTTGTAATCATCGCAATTAAAAGGCTCTAGTTGCTTTGTCAACAACAAATTGTGCAGGTGTGCCCTCTAAAAACCTGACATAATCACTTTTGGAAAAAAAAATTTCAGGGCAATAAATCACAAAACAACCACAGTGGCATTAGAAGAAAATGTGTAACCTCAAGTTAAATGAGACAGACTCCCTGAGTTATTCTATAATGCAGTTTTGTCATAAATGACTATTAGCGGCATTGCTATGCTTATTGCTATAGTTCAAGCCGATATCATGCACATGCTATAAGTCAATGCTTCTTTAAACCAGAATCCAGACCCAGTATCATTAAAAAAAAAACGCTTCACAAGCTTCAATGCAGTTTAATAACAGCTTCATCTAAAACTTTTTTTGTGTGTTTGTTGCTCTCGAGGCCTCCACATAATGATTTGGCTATAAAAAGGTGGGTCTCTTCAAATGGATTGGTTGTTTAGTTTGAATTCCCTGACACAGAGTCAGCGATGTGTCAGTCCACCTCAGCGCGGCTTGAAGGCAGCACTTCTTAATGCTATACATGAGCCTTTAAACATCCATTCCTCTCTGCCAGTGGACGGTTATGTAATCGTGCAGCTGTATAATGTAGTCTGCTTTTCAGAGGTAATAATCTTGAATGTCCTCTCAGCTCAGTAAAAGGGGAGGAATGCTGAGGTGCTGAAATGACTGAATGGCTGCTTTTAATTTGACAAAACTTTCATGCCTGACAGATGAATGTCTGTATCCTTCCTTTCTAGCCATATACTATAGTGTATTATTATAGATAACAAATAAAATTTGAAAAATGTTTTTTTTTTTTTGCTGTATTTGAATAAGAATTTTCAAGAAGAACTCTGCAATGTCTCAATGTTGCAAAGACAACTTCTCATCTGGCGCGACACGGCTCACATTACATACTCGCACATGCTGATTCAGCATCCACTGGCTTGGCTTTTGTAAGAGGCACGCGTTGCTGTTATTTCTGAAATCTGGAGCAAACGTTCATAGCAGGCAAACAGCGGCAGAGACATTTTTAGATTTGCAGCAGATGTACTGGGATTTCTCCCTTTTCATTCTTCACTGGGCTCTCGATGTTTCCCTCTGCGCTACTGTCTGCCTCTCTTTCACCGGATCCTCCTCATCACTGCCAATTATTATATAAAACTTTATGTGGCAGCCATATGTACTCGGACCCTTCTGCCCCAGATTAGGCATGCCAGCAGATGGAACCTGCGACATGATTCAGTGCTTTACTTCACAGATCCAAGACCACTTTAATGACCTATCAAAAGAAGTTAGGAGAAGATAAATGGCATTGTGGCTGCATAGGAGAAAATGGGATCTTTGGTGATTATTGCTTTATGGCGTTAAGCAATTCACGTGAGAGGGAAGTTACATTCTATTTGCCTATGCAGAAGCTTCTATGACCCCCATAAAACACAGGGCGCGTGATAGCCATAAATAAATATTTAATATTTTATATATTCTCACAGTGAGTAATAACTGGCAAGCTTATATTTTGCTGAAGCACTTAAAGGTCAAACCTCACCACTGCACTGCACACGGCGGCTGAATATTCACTCCTGGAGCCCATATTTTAATGGGCCCTTACAAGAAATCTTTTGGCATTTTGAAATAAGACTTTGCTTCATAGAGTTAGCGAAAGTTGCTCAGTCCCTTGGTGTACTCACTAAAACCTCCACTGTACACGATTCACCCTCCAAACTTCATCTCAGACACACGTTCGCTGAGGAAACACAAACAGTGGCTACAAAAAAATAAAAGGCGTATTTCCAAAATCCAGGTCGGAAGGAGAACAGTTTTTATTTCCACCTGAGATCATTTGCGGTAATAAATGTAATGGTGACCCTATCGCGTCTGCTTCTATTTCCGATCTTAATCAAGGGGACGCCTGGAGAAAAATAATGTTTGGAGCAGACTGATTGTAACGAGAAGTACTTTTTCACCCTGAGCTACCCCTCTTTACCTGCCTTGCTTATTAAAGAGTAAGAGAAATATTCAACTTTGTAAAGAGGAACACATTAAGGCAAATAGAGAAAACTCAAGTCGATGCTGATAAAAGCCAGTAAAAGAAGCTTTGATTCGCTTTAGATGTTTGGAATTCTTTAATTAATACTGATATATACTGTGTATAGCGTTCAGTGTATGTGGTACTCTCTGTCCCTGTCAGAGCTAAATAGCCGAGTACACTCATGGACACATACTCGAAAGTTATCATTTGTGGATCAACTGGATGCAAAATGCATCGCATTACTCAGATGGCAGAATGAAAACAAATTAAAAATTTAACAGGATGTACCATCGCTTTCCTGCCAGTGTCCTAATTTTATTATTTTGGATTAACTGATGTTTACAAGGGGCGTAATGATTCATTCATTGCATCCGTACAACAGCAGTGAATAGAGCCAAACATGAAAATGCTTTGAACTGAAGAGTTTCGGAAAAATAACGTCATGTCCTTGACCAGGAGATTAAGAATTTGCTGCCAAACATTAAAGTTGTAATATTCTTTATGGCTCTGACAGCGTTTGTTTTTACTTCTGCAATAAGCATTTGGTGAATCGGCATTATCACTGGACTCACATTGCCTTTATAAGCGCAAAAATATTAACAGAAAGCAGTAAATGTATGTAATCCACTGTAACTCTATAATTTTATCTCTTAGATAGCTGCTTCACACATATGGATAACACTGTAACACATCTGTACTATGTTACTGCGAATACAAACTGGACAGTGCCTCCTGACGCTGGTTCACATTGAAATCGGTCAACTAGAAAAAAAACTTTTGCAATTACTGCAAAACAGTCTCAGATCATGTACTCAAATATTTTACAGAGCAAAGGAACAAAGGATCCTTTACACTGATGGACCCTAACAATGAAGCCCGAGTGAGATGTTTGATAAAGAGTCGCCGCTGACAGGCTGCACAGCTCCATCTCCGAAGTTAGGTAACCAACGCTATTGCTGTGCCCCGCTGCTGCGTGGGAGACTATACATGCGGTGCACAGCAGGAATTAAGCTGGCAGCCGGTTTGTGCGGCTGCACTGTAAACACAAACACCGACTTTAATGGCACATTTCTTCCTGTGTTCTGCTGTTGTGCTGCCGCCATCACTCAGGGATCTGTTCACTCATAGAGGTCCCATCAATAACAAGTCATTCCAAAATAAAACCATGCAAAATGAGCGTATGTTCCACATCACCAGCTTGTGTCTTAACCGGTTGGTTTTTTATTGTTGTTTGACAAAGTATCTCTCTAGCTCTAGCTCTCTATAATTTTTTTATCTGTTCAGTTAAGTTCAGTTTTTTTTATCTGTTCACTGTATATGTTTGACACATTTCATATGAGCCGTGATCAATATTACACCCTCTGTAACCACAGCTGATGGGAAGTGTGACTATGTCGTGTCAAAAACACCTTTCAGGGAGTGTGTTGTCTGCTTCAATTAGAGTTCAGCTGTATTGACATCCAGGGAATATTCCCTGAGGCTCTGACAGGGGCAGGAAACGACCATCATACAGCGTGTCACCACCGGCACTTTTCTGATCCTGATGTTGTTAAAAAAAAAAAAAAAATCATTGCATGAAAATGACAGACCTTTCAATGTGTGGCGGCACAGGATGCAGAGGAAAATGCACTTGGGCACCACATAAATGACATAGGCACACAGGAAGCGTGTCACTGAATTAGAAACGTCTCGTTTACCTTTAGTCTCCGTCTCGTACGGTATCAAAGTCTTTCGAGTTAAATACAACACAAACTCAGAGGGTTACATTATTGTTTCTGTTACAGCTTGACCTTTGACAGACTGCGATAAAAAAAAAAAATTGTAAACACCTGACAAAAGGCGGGTGCAATTTTCTCTTCGCTTTAAACAACAACAACCATTTATGATGAAACAAACCGAATAAAAATGTTACATCCAGCTATAAACATGTTAGTGTTATCAAAACTCCCTCACTTTATTTGAAGCAGACTATAAAGGGCAACACTCAGCGTTTCTTGCGTGAGATTTAACGGATGTGTCGACTGGAGATAAAATAATACAATAACAGGCCAGACTAACTCTTGTTACGTGTTTTTTTTCATTGGAGTTAAATGACTTTGGGATTGACTGCAGTTTGCTTTGCCCTGTAGTGTTTAGTATCATAATAAATCAGGGTAATGGTAATAAAGCAGTGTTTGGTATAAATTTGGATCCTGCACGGATTTTGCAGTGCTTTAAATTAATGTTATTTTTTTCATGTGCAAATTAATTAACTTTTACTTTGACAGGATTGTTAAGCAAAAATGTAATTTCTATTTCCTGTGCCTCAGCTACCACTGAACATATGATGATCTGTTTAACACGGATCATGTCGGAGAGGTGATGATGAATGCGGCTGCAACTGAACAACGTGCTGGTTCATGATCAGTAACAGATCAGCGTGATATGAACCACACACCTTAAATATGTAAAATGCAAAGAATAATCTATGTGAGGCAATGCTTTATTTTTTGATCGTTTTAAATTAGAGATGCATGTGCAACATTCACCAGTCTTACTATATTCAGACATACAGTGTTAATGGTGCTAAGGTCAGGCTCAATGTTTAATTCAGAAGCAGAAGCATTATTTAGTAAACACTGTTGTTGCGGTGTCCACTGAAAGCCTCTGCATCCACAGGTCTAACAATAGATGATGGGTCTTTCAGTTTCCCTTCCATCACCTTGGAATCATTGTTTGTGCATGCAGCCTGTAGGAGTCAGTCAGCCCATATTTCCATTATACATTTCAATTTTTCGACAATAATTGGGTTATTTAGTGGGAAAAAAAGCTCAAAGCTCATGTTTGCACTCTGGATGATTGCCACATGCACGTGCTCTCTATGACACAGGCATTGTTTGGATTCGGACCGGACACAAAGTAGATATTAAAGACGCTTGTACCAAACCAAATAAATGGCGAAATGCAGAACGCCTCCCAATAAGCTGCGTGTATATGTGTGTGTGTGTGTGTGTGTGTGCAGTGCGCCTCATGTGGTTTAGGAGACGCGTCTGAGAAGGAAGAGACAACCTCCATTTTCATGCTTTGGTGAAGGATGAACCTTTCATTTTTAGCCATTTGTTCCACTACTTGTTTGATAGGGATGGCTTCACTGATGCTTCAATTGCTGGTTGAGAAAAAAGATGCAATACAAGACCATCATTTTAAACTATCTGCTTACATCAAGTTCACTGTTACATAACAAAGTGCTCCTGAGAGCAGTGATACATCTCAAGCAGCCGCTCGCAGCAGCAGAGACGTCAGATGCTGCCTCTCTAATCCTTGGCAAGGTCATTTACCAACCTGCCACTTTCTGTATTCACATAACATTTCTTTAATAATATATAATAATACGTGTTTACGGACAGCTGCTCCGATCAACGCTAAATAATGAACCATCAAAACAACCGATGGCAGATCCGTGAGCTTGTGACGTGGACTTTTCAAAACGTGAAAGTGGTTTGGGTTTTGCGCAGATACATCAGCTCTTGTGCTTTATCCACTTGCTCAACCTCCCTACCCTTTTACATATTTATCAACTTCTTCGTAGTGGAAGCGTATGTGTGAGAGAGAGAGAGAAATGAGGCAGTCAGCAAATCTGGCTCCGGCAGAGGTGGAAATAACTCTGTTGTTGTGGACAGATGGAAAATAAAGCTACACTAAGTCCAAACGCATGATTGATGCCATGATTTCCATGTTAGAAAAAAATACGAGTAGGTTAATACGGTGTGAGCTGCAGGTACAGCGAGATTATCTTCACCATGGTGATTTAAATTGCCCCAGGCCATAACTCCATATTATCAAAATTAATTAGAAAATCGTCCAATGTATGGGGATTGTGCTTGAAAGCATCATACATTATTTACAAAAGTCCATAAAACATTCCTGAAACATGGCTGACTGAATTAGTCCGAGGACTGAGAGACAGACCTTGAGCCAATAATGGTAATTCCCCAAAGAATGACTTTGCGAAGCCTTTTTGTCTTCCCACACAGTATTGACTTAGTTCCTTACATTGAGTACATGGTGTTCCCACACAGGCACAGTGCTGTGCTAGTGATCTCATCTACTTGGATGTATCTTCAGAGGTATAATAAAAACGTTTTATCACCTCTAGACCATCATGTTGCACAGCAGCGCTGATGGTTTTCAATATGTGCCCAACCTAAGAGAACGCCTCCTTTTCGGAAGATCCTGTCAGGGCCACCAACGAGAGGCTCCCATGAGTTACATCTCACTGTGGCTTTTTCATTTGTCCACTTCATGTGATTTGCCAGTGAGCGATGAGCACCAGAGGGCAAACACCTGGTAAATAAAACTTCATTCTGCTTGTCCTCGACTTTATAGGGACCGACTGCACCATTACCAAATAGCATACATTGATCCTGACTCATTAAGAACTGCATGGGATGCACTGCCTGTAAACACAAACAATGTATCCAAATGAATTTGAGTCTTGGGAAAAGGTTTAGCTCTGTCAGCCGATTTATGAAGATATAAGTTGTTGAAACAAAAAAAAAGATTGTGATTGTGAGTTAATCACCATTATATGCAGCATTTAGGGTCTTATATTATTCAATTCATCTATACAATATTAGGTCAATTTTTCCGTCATACTTCTTAGGACAACGACATAATCCTTCCAAGACAAGTCACCGTTCATAATTGCCTTTCTGTGATTGGTTGATTTTCCAGCGCAACATAAAACCTTGCGAGAAAAATCCTATGGACAAATATGCACTTTCTGCCACAGCATTTGTTTGAGCTTACAGGGCAAAATAATATTACTTAATAATACTATGAGAAAAAAAATATCTGTCTATCATTCATTCGAGGTCTGTAAATCAAATACAATCAAATAATTACATTTAACTATCGCTCAGTAACCCGTAACAGCAGACTGCACCCCATTGTCCGATAGCATATTTCCCTTTTAACCACTCTATGGTTTCCTTTAAATCCCCACTACGGTCTTATATTAAGCTTAGCCAAGTGCTAAGTGAGTCCAAAACCATATCGGAATGCATTACAAGCCTTAGCCAAAGGGATTTCGTCGTCTTAACACAACCGCAGACAGGAATCCGAATGCAAGCCTCTGGTTTGACATTCATGTGCATGGTGTGCCCGCCATCTGACCTAACCACTCCCTGGCGACTCCACTGACATTAATAATAGTAGTAGTTCATTCATTTAAAAAAGTGCATCGCCTCTGCACATTGAAAAATGATGTTAAAGGGTATGCAGTGCATTAAAGTGACACCAAGGGGTCCTGACCTAGCGTCTGTATGTGATGAGTTGGGAGGGAGAACATGTTGTACATGCCGCATGTTCATGTTCCTTGAAAGGGTTGTAAAAACAGTATTTCCTATAGAAAAAGGCCACTTTAAGCCGAGTCCAAAGAACCCTTGTTCTTGTGCTGCCACAGTATCATGCAGCAGCCTGACAGAATGGGAAAAAAAAGGAAAAAAAAAGAAAAATCCAGGCCTTTCATGGTAATAAGGAGGCAAAGCACAGTAATAAATCAAACAGACAGAGATACAATTGAAATCCGGTATGAATTTCAGCCACCGAAACCATTCAAAATATTACAGAATGAATCTTAATCCTATGCTCCAGTGCACAGAGAAGCACCAGGCAGAAAGAGGCAGGATGTTATTTTGGTAGGACCACGCTGTTTTCCACTGCTTGTTTTATTTATTTTTCACTTCAGCTCCGGCTTGGACCAGCTTTCTACATGCACCAGTGTAAATAGTGCAAGAAATCGGAAGGGCTATTTTGAAATCGTGTCATGCTTCTCAAATAAATAAATAAATAAAAGATAACATCTGCACACAGGCCATGTAAAAATAACCCAGTGTCTGTTTCATGCTGATGGATTTGGATAAAATTAGATGTTTGTCAAGAGTAAAATGCAGCAGATTCACTCTCGCTGCCCCTGCATGTCTGCAAGTTAATGATGGTACAAAAATAGTTGCATATCACAAGCTTGTGAATGATGGTCTTGCTGTTAAAAGGGGACTGGACTTAAAGGTACAACGTTGTTACTGGTCATGGCTGAACGGTGCGTCGCTGAAGTCAGCAATATCTCTCCAAGTTGTGACGTCAGGCCTGATACCCACAGAGTCTGAATCTGTGTACAATGATGGCCACGGTGCAGAGGACGTGATGAAGGGAGAGTCGTGAGAGAGGCAGAGAAAGAAAAAAGGATTATGCCCAAGCACTCTGCGAAGGTACAAGATCGAAATGCGAAAATAGAAACACTACCATTAACAAACACCTCAGAGGCAAGTCTTGCCACTTGGCAGCCATCATGGCAACACCCCGAAGAACTTATTTTAAGACCAGGCACCAGTCTAAATGAATGGGGTGAGAGCCATTACTGCACCTATAATGGCCACCCAGAGACAAAAACTTGGATTCGCCAGTCAAATATGATAAAAATGCTTAAAAACTTTGATGCATTTGCCACAAACTTGAAATGCTTTTACTCCAATTAGTTATGGTTCTGCTGCACATGTTTTATGGCACACATCTCTTTGCTAGGTGGCGTGATGTGATATTTCTGAAAATGCAAGTTGATTTTTGGATTTTTATTTATTTATCCTCATGTTTGCAGCAGCCAAAATGGGTTTTATATGTCTCCAAGTTCAGCAGACGGTTGGCTGCTTGAGGAGAGTGGTGCCATACGTCTCATGTGCTCCATGAGCCATACTGCTAAAACATCTCTGGCTTTAATGTTACACAGCGAGGGTTTAGTCTGAGAAGATCTATTATTTCTGCCAAATTCCATGAGCTGGCAAAACCTATTTTTATAGTTTCAGTTCAGTAAAGCTGAAGAATGTACACAGGTAGTCTGAGGTGAAGAGAATGGAATGATTCTCTGAATGAGTTTTCCTTCCATTAGCGGCAATGCTTCGGCAAGAAATTGTTTTTGTCTTTTGGCTGGGTCATCATTTTATTTAATTTTGCGCTCACAGAAAATGGACTGACCCCCATAATAAATCCTCAGCAGGCTCAAGTGAAGGCAAAAGGGGAATAAACAGCATAAATCTAATTTTCGTACTAACGTAATGACACAGTTAATGCAATAAAGTATGCTCAGTGGTAAAACAGCACAAGCATATAACTGGGTTATTCCTCAGATTGTTATATTTTGGATATTCACACTGAAACAGTGAAATTAAAACACCTCATCCTCAAAGCAGCATAATACCTGAAAAGACTGTGCTGACTCCATTTTCACTACAAGCATCTTAGTTATTAACTATTAATTGGAGCATATCGGCAAATGGAACATGTTTGCCTAAATTGAATATGACTGCTGGCATTATAGTGCTGTTAGTGCGCCCTGTAATTCTGATGAGGCAATGAAACGAAAATGGATGTAATCAAAAACAATCTCTTAATTCACTTTAATCTCAGGAATTTGATGGGACATGGTGCCAGGAGCAAATGCATGGGTGAGTGACATGAGCAAGTGTTTGAATCTAATCAACTGTGTAATGTGCGCGGTTCTGCTGATGAACCAGTCTGACTGCGCAGGCAGGGACTGAATGGCGAATATTATGAGCCAATATAACAAATAATGAGATGAAAGACCTGACTTACATTCAAGTGAAACACAAAATTATATTGAATCTCGGAATATCTTGGAAGGGGAACACACGAATGAATGATTTCGAGAAATGTTGTTTGCGTTGCATTCATAAACACTAGCAAAGTTCAAAAGATTATTCCATCTATTCATATATGCTTCCATCTCACATGGACCGTCTTCTTCTACACTGTATATTGCTCGCAGATGATGAAACACATCATCGCCCTCTGTGTGCTGTAATGAAATCACAAATATTGTTTTTCCATTCTACATACTACGAAAAACTACCAAGGTCAAACCACTCATGCAGTAAGAAGAAACACTCCTATTGTCAGTGCCTTATATGCAGCTTATTGCATTTCATCCATTTGCTGCTGAACTCAATTTGCCCCACAATAACTGTCACCTGCACCCCTGAAAGAACAGCATACTATATACTGTATTTTCTGTGAAAATAATGACTGAAATGAAATAAATAAAATAATGCCTTTTCACTTTGATAAGGTCCTTTGTCTACTGCTCCATACAATTCGCTTTATTGTCATGATGTCAAGGATGTTTAAATGCACTCCTGCACTATACGTGATTCTAATGTTGTGTGTCCTTGCGATCCAACCAGGAATAAAAAACTACATTTCTTAAATATTGTTGATTGACAAATGAGAGGAATTTGTTTTGCCAACTTGTGAACTGCAGTATAAACTGTAAACAGCACTAAGATAATGAAGACGCCTGGTTTCAGCACCTTGGACAGAGATGTTTTCTTTTCAAAAAGAAATTTCTGGGGAAATGAGATTTGCTGTGTGCTTTAAGTAACATTTTCAATACAAGATGCATTTTGTCAGGTACTAAAGTTTGACAATTTCTTTAACAGAACCATTACATGCACTCAGAAGGAATGTACAAAAGTTATTGTATGCTATGTTCTGTGTTCTTTTTGATCACAAAACAGTTATTCAAGGAAATCACTGAATGGCTTAACAGTGGTCACAAGTTCCAGATTAAGAATGTTTTATGTGACCATTTTGTCAGATTTATAGTTATACTCTCTATAGTTATATATATATAGTTATATACATAGTCTCTCTACAGTTTTAAATCTTTTGATCTCTTGAAATAAACACAAAATCAACAAAAATCAAACGTTATCTCCTAGATATGGAGTCAAACATGTCAGAAAGGACACAAGCATGCACACGTTGGTGATTACCCACAATGCCCCTGCTGCTTCGCTGCTTCAACTCTGAAAATGAGAAACATGTCATTACTTGTTAAACCCACTTATCAGGCCTTTGCTGTGTGAGTCCCAGGAGATCAGAACAACCTTCCTGAGGATATCAGGCCACCAAACTCTCTGCCCTCCTCCTGACACTCCTTTATACACACTGTGCACATTTCACTGCAAGAAGAAATATGTAATGAATTATACAATACACCTTTTCTCAGCCTAAAATAAAATGGCATTGACTTATTACAGGTCAGTGTCTGCAAAACAAGCCATTTTCTTTGGGTAGCTGTGTTTCAGCCACCTAACAGATTTGTGTTTTGTCATTTAAGCATCCTTAAATGACAAACATTCAGGTGACAGATTTTTTCTGTTAATTCAATGCACCATTATTAATTCCACAGAGCTGTAGAGAGACAGAGACAGAGAGACAGAGAAGGACAAATTGTAGGCATTTCCATTCTCTGCCCTTCATTAATGTTAATTGGGCTTGGACATTAGAACATTGGACATTACAAACACTGCTCTGTTATAAACTGACTTCAGGCTGCAAGTCAATCAATCAATCACCAGTTGAACACAACTTAAGCATTAACACGATGTTTGGATATTAATCTTTACATGTATCTGCATATCTTGGCTTATCCAGTCAAACCAATAATGTTAAATTTAACTTATTCATACTAAAGGTCAACCTACCAAATTATGTCAATTACAGATGCCCCCATTGGTTTCCTTAACCCTGGTAAATTGCCAAAACAGTGAGGTAGATAACACTTAACAGCCAAACTGAAGTACATTTTGGATGTGTAGCCTTTCTGAGCTACCACAGTATATAAAATCCCGTTACACACCACATTTTTAGCCCAGCTAAGATGACATGTCCGACATTTTCAGTGGTTTACTGGAAGTGAACAGGCTCAGATGTTCAACAGGAAGCCTGGAATAAACCTTTCAGTGTTTGTGTAGGTCACACAAAACACCACCGTCACTGACTGACTGCAGAAAAGAGGAGAGAAAGGACACGCTCACTGGGGTATTTATAAGAGATGTTGTGCACTGACACTGGACGGGGAACATTTTAGGAGCACTTTTATTTTTAGACCTTATGCTGGAAGTAGTATTTTTTTTCTCTATTTTTTATTTTTTCCCTTTTAGGATTTTGAGGCATTTGACTTAATTTGTGGAGATGTGAAAATACATTTTCACATCCTGGTAAGAATGCATGGAGTTGCAAAAACAAAAACCTCTTTTTACTGACCAACTTATTATTATTATTTTTCAGATCAGACTTTTGCTTCCCAGTTTATGTCCCAGAGTTCATATCTTAAAGCCTTTGCACAGCACACACACACACACACACACACACACACACACTGGTGATATTTATTTGTTTGCCTGATTGGACCTTTCCTTCAGGTCTTCACAGTGAAGTCTGACAGAAAACCACTTGACCCTGCTTTATTAGCTGTGATGGAGTTAGGGCAAACACAACAAGCTGCTTGATTTCTGTTGAATATATTCAGTTTGGTGACCTCAGACCTCAGCCCCACCCGACCTAAACCTCAACCAAGGTCTAATCAGCTGAAATCTAAAGATCTGTGTGGGCTGACAACATCTTTAAAAGACATATTATGATCTTAAGCAAAGATGGTCCTTGGCTCTACTTTTGAAAATGTAGTGTCAACAACAGTTTAAGTGTAGTGATTCAGTATATGTACCTTCAAGATGTTCTTTCAAAGCAAAGAGAATTTAGTTGAATGCGACATGTTGGACCTGTATAAAACTGGTCATATTAGACATGGCTGCTTCAGAGCTTGTTGCCTTTGTGGTGACGGTGACTCGCCATTCTCCAGAGAGAGTGACACAGGCGCCCACGCAGCGCATTAGTCAGTACTTAACCCTGACAGTTTCTTCTAGCCTCTTGTTTCTCCTCTAATTACCATCCCCTTCCTTGCCAGTAATTAAGTCATCCCACAGGAGGTGGGGGGATTTTTATCACTAGGTTGGAAAACGGAAGTGGCATGAAGTCCTTCCCCTGAACAGCCCCTGCTGATCCTCCCAAAGTTAAATGCAAATCAACACCCAGTATCAACAGTATTCCAGTGAATGTAATTGCAGTCTAGCCCCCGGATGAAACTGTATTTATTTTGTCTGTATGCCTGTTTCTGAAGCGTTAAGAGAGAGATTAGATTACATTAATTCATTTTCAAATAATGTGCAAAAGGTTGTTAATTAATAAAGTCTAATTAGAAGTTTCTTCCATGACATTTTCTCTGCCAAACAGCATTACGTGCAATAATAACAATACAGGAATTTTGTTTTTCGCGTAGAAATAAGTGCCCAGTTTGGTCCCGACAATGACGATGTGTTTTCAGTTTCCCTGACTGGCTCAGGCAACAACTCAAAATCCGAGTGTTGGAATTAGTTATTGCTTCAGTTAGCAAATGGGAATTCACATCTGCTGGCAGGCTGTGAGGCCTGTAACGGCCAAGATCCTGTTTTTGGTGACAGACTGATTTTCTCAATCACCTCATAACTCCATTACTTAGCAAATGTGTGAAAAATATTGATTTTCTTTGGTTATTTATGGGAGCATGCTGCTTTTAAAGGGCCAGTGAGAAGACCTATGGTAACATCTCGGACTCCAAGAAGACTAATGCTACATGTAATTATGACTTCAAGGAAAGTATGTTTCCTTCATTAATCCAATATTATCAAATGATGCCAACTAAACTGTGATGTCATGTCATGAAAGATCATAACACTCTTATCACTGTGCTCGACAGATTGACAATATTAGCAAACAGGAGGCGAGTCATGGGGGGATGGAAAACAACTTATTGCTGAAATTAAATACAGATATGAGAAATAAACTTTCTCCATCCTTGGATATAAGTGAAAAGGATTTAACCGATGATAAACATCTTATCTTCTATATACAGCTCTTATAGGATGCACAGAAAACTATAACATAAAGGGATGTATTGTTATTGCTTTTTTTTTTAGTTTGTGAAAGTGATGTACTTGGGTATGTGCTACCTGTGAATCATCTGAGCCACTGCCTAAGTGAGGTGCCTCCTACTCACCTTGACTGTGACCTCACTGTCAGCAAACCTGCCTGCTCCCCTTTTACTTGTTTTGATGCTAAACTCAGTAAAACCCCTTTTATATCTGACATCATTGTATAGGTTTTCTTCATCGCACACTTTTAGCACCTTCCTGTCTCACTGCCTAATGGCTCCTCAGACCCCACTGATGTCTCTGTCCTCTTTCTTCAGTCTGTTTCATCCC
The DNA here is from genome assembly GCA_016785345.1 of Trinectes maculatus. NCBI lineage: Eukaryota > Metazoa > Chordata > Actinopteri > Pleuronectiformes > Achiridae > Trinectes > Trinectes maculatus. The sequence goes on from JAFBJQ010000420.1 coordinate 838,185, forward strand.
TCCTGACTTCCCGAGTGCTGCTCTCCCTCTCTCCCTTACAGCCTGCTGAATTAAACATAGCTGCAGCCTCTCTCAGCAAATCTGCCGACTACATCAAATCAGCCTCCCCTCACCCTATCCAATTACAGATGGCTCATCCAAACTAATTCGAGACCTGAGTCGGACAAATGTTACACCTTGTTACTGTTTAAAACAAATGAGGCCCAGATCGCCACTGACAGACATGTTCCTACTGGGCACTTGAGTCAACCTGATGCGTTTTCATCATCGCTTGTTGTTTGTTACTGTATGCCAAAATCCAGCGAGCGTGCTCAGGATGATACGAAGAAAAACCCGAGGATAAAAAAAAATGGAACTGAAAGGCGACGTGAGTTGCAGCTCTGTGCGTCTGTTTGATGAGCAGTTCACATCAGAACCAGAATTAAAGAAGTTGTTTGCACATGCAAATTAGAGTCGCGGATTATTCATTCACAGTTTAATGCTGATCAAGTGGTTGTTAAGAATAATTAATTCATGAAGGAAATGTTCAGTTCGAGATATGCATAATGTGGTGGTAGGAAATATAACCAAGCCATGCCTGTCAAACGCTGGTCTGATGAGGGACCAGTTATGGGTGGACGAAAATTGACAATTTCAGCTATCCGTGCCATACGGTTTAAAAGATTTAAGAAGATTTAAGAGATCATTTGGTACACACTTAACATCCCCTTAGTAAGTTTCTTGAAAATCTTTTTGACTTATATTTTCTGAGTCTGGGTATGGATATAAACTGACACATGACCGGTTGGTGTAACTGTGAGGCAGAAATTCTGGCACAGCACAAATGTTGTGTATAAAGATCGAGTGCTTATCATAAAACTCCATGTATAAAAGATGTATTTACATTAAAGATAACAGGATAACTAGCAACACAGATTTTCCTCTACAAATGATTTTAATTTGACAATGAATACAATTTTTTTTTTTACCTAAATAATATCAATGGAAAATTCGGCTGAAATTGACCAAATAGAATAAAGAGTGAAGCGTAAGTAAGCAGGGACAAAGTTAGCGCTACCGTAATATGCCTCATGGTTTGTATAACACAAAGGAGGATATGTGTCAGAAGAGGCAAGGCGGCCAATTAATGTCATTATCTTTTCCTGTGAGCGGAGATACAGTCATATTGGTAAAATACAGTGTATGTGCGAGGATGAATGAATCAGTAATTTAGAGGCGATAACAGATGCTACTCATGGATTTGCAATTATATGAGACAGCGGAGCAAAAGACACAATGACTCAATTTACCTTTTTAAAAATACTCTGTCTTATCCACTCACTTCATACATGATGTTATCATACATAAGAGAATACAAAATGTACGGTTATTGCGTCATTCAACCAAGTCTTTGAATGGATCTCGCTTTTTGTTGGTTACCATTGGCAAAATGTCAACTTTTATTAGATTCAGTGTTTGGTTTTTTTCCACAGGTTATCACAGGACTAGAATTCCACTGACCGACATTGAGGCTTTGATGAGCTCCGGTCCGATGACAATAGCTGCTTTATCAACTCACTCCATTCATTCACTTCAGTTTCATTTTTCAAAGTGTGATCAATCAGAGTTATGCATTTTCATAAATATATATTTTTTTATTCTAAATAAGAGTCCCCATCTCGCTTCTTTGATTACAGTGAAATGCTGATTTGAGCCCTTTAAAATGCATTAATGGCGACTGGATTTGCATTTATATTGGATTTTCACTCCGGCTCACAAGAACCTGAGATAGAGCTCCGCGTACAAAGACCAAACAGTGAACACACCATCATCTGATACGCATTCAACCCCTATAATGGAGTACAAGCGACACAACGAAAGATGCTTGTATGACCAAAACAGGCCACCGAGCTTCGACACTAACTCAAGCACACACTGACGCACGTTATTGAGCTGTTGCTCTGATACAAGAGCAGCGTACAGCCAGCAGTGAAAGCAGCTTTCTTGTGACTGATGAATACCAAGGAAATCTACACTCGAGTACACAATACCGAAAAAAGAAAAAAAAAATCAGTTCTAAGATTGCAATCAGCAGTGACATGGTGCGATTACTTACACAAAAAGCACTCCAATCATTTCTTTAAGGGACATATATCAGGGGAAGAGGGTGATTAGTGCCTGGTGGCGTGTCTTTACCCTCCAAGCATCAGTGACCTTTTCAAAGCACTAGGCAAGAGAGTGGCATCTACTGAATCAGTGTTTATCCTTCAAATTAGGCACAATGCCCACGTTATTAAAGATGGGGCAGATTTGTTTGTTGCCGATCACGTTGGCATTGTCCACGCAGCACAGCCCGCGGGTAATCTCTCCTGGTCGGAGAAGCAGAATGGAATGAATGCTTGGTCCCTCCGCAAATCTGATTCAACCGCTCTCCACCGCTAAATCGCCGAGGCAGAGAAAGTCCCCGGGGAAATTTACAAAGCGATTCAGTCCTCATTGCTGGTTAGAGCAGAGCAGGAGCTGCGCAATCGTGTGCCGGAGAGGACCGAGGGTATGTATGATTTCATTCCGACCAGCCACTACACCAGCTGATGTCACTTATTTTCTCACCCTCTGGTTGAAGATGTGCTAATTGCCGAAATTAACTGGCGGTCCACGTTGGGATGAAATTCCTCGGAAGACACTTGGGAGGGAATTTTTCACACCCTTGCCTCAACTACCGAATACTAACAGATATTACTTGTGCTAAAGCATCTTTTATTCAGCAGATTAATACAGCCATTGATTACGCAACACTGTACTTCCAGTATATACTGTCTTATGTGTGTACAAACACTGGCTGCCTCGTGGCTTGGGATGAAGTATGTGTTTAAGGTATATCTGAAGTGAAATTACTCAGATCAGAGCTACAGAAAGAGATCTATTATTATTATTATTATTATTATTATTATTATTATTATGCTAAGAGGTTTATAATTTGTAATGAAGGCAAACATATATTATTTCAGACTTCATGCAAGATGTACTCATCATATAAAGAGGAAAGGGATATATGATGGGTGAAATTGACGGCAATAATGGTTGTTAAGGGGGCGAGACAATAGCAGCCACCTGGGTCCAGTGACGCTCCCAGCAGCACCCAACATCCAAACACACACCCCCACACACACACACACACACACACACACTCTCTCTCTATTTTAATAAATCACCACAGCATCACAGGCGACACTCCACGCCTGCACAGTGTCTGTGAAAAGCTGCTTTAGAAGTTCTGCCTCTGAGATTCATGTCTCTCTGCAACATCCCCCTCTGTCAGGTTTCGCATTATGCAAATGCATTGTTTACTGTTCATGTGACAATATCAAGGCATGAGAGCCAGTGGGGACTGTGATCTGTTGCAAGTCACCACAGGGGAGGGAGGAGAGGGAGAGAACAAACTCGGTGAAAGAGCCGAAAAAGAAACATGTCAAATGACTCGTACTCTTTCACAGTGTTTCTACAGTACTGAGGAAGCAGACTGCAGAGGCATGCAAAGATGATCAAAGGTTTCCGGCCATTTCGCTTCTGTATCTGCTCCATCTGTACGCAAACTATGAAGAGATTGGCAATGCAACGCAAATGACAGTTTGGAGAAATGGAAAAATAAAGCAATTGTTGCAAATGTCAATTTGTATTAACTGTTCATGAGTACAAGGAGAATAGATGACAGTTGAGTGCTGATCCTAAAGTAGTTTATACCTGGGGTTAGCATTAAAAACTGATAACTAAGAGAATATAAAGCTGTCATATGTTTTGATGGGTGTGAAATTTAAAACCAGGGCAACAGAGGAATTACCCCCTGAATGTAATTTATGGTAGGTTTAATGCGATCTTATACATTTTAGACTGTAAATCCTTTTGGTGGGGAACGCGGCCTTTTAATTTGTCATACAATGTGCCAAACCAAATGCACTTCATCAACACCAGGTCAGAAACGATCAGGGGTGATTTTGACAAATGGCAAATTATGGTTTGGCTTTACTGCATTATAAAGGGGCACTCCACCAATATTTGAAATCAGTCCTTAACCTGACAGTAATATAACAACAGTATAACACAAACCGAACTACAAGCGCATATGCGTTTAGTTCATAAGGTGCTGTATTATAATTATGTATTATCATTTTTAATATTTGTAATGCAAGTATTTCAGGTTGGAGAAATTATATTAGTCCATAAAAACTTGGAGGAGTGTAGTGGTTTTATGGCGGAATACTTCAATAATATAAGGGATTAAAACGTCCACGGCACTGAAAGTGGCTGCAGGTCTACATGAAAACAGCACATTTAATATGCTCGAAATGTACGGTGTTGGTCAAAACAGAAAACACATGAAGAGACTAGTAGTCTCTTAAAAAGCCTGAAAGTGAACTCACCTATAAATTTTATATCTGGTCGTAAATCCTTGGCGGAATCTTTCCACAAAGGACAGATAACTTCGAGAGTGGTGGAAAGGTCCACGGTCAGAGATGAGCCAGTCATATTGCTTGGTGACATGTTGCTCAGCAGCCAACGGGTCCTGGCGGGAAGACTGAACTGTTATATGGTCCCATATAAACAGGAAGCAGATGACCTCAATAAACCTCCAGTTCATGCTTTTTTTTAAGCCGCTCTCTGTTCATTCTCGCTCCATTATGTGGAGACCTGGTGGGAGAAAAAAAGAAGAGGGACGGAGGGAGGGAGGGAGGGAGGGGGACAGAGGGGGGGAAGAAAGGAGATGTTACATGACAAAGTCTATTTTGGAGACACCAGAAAACGCCGTAGTGTTGGGTTAATTGTGTCGTGCGGAACAAATAAGACGGCGCCCTTGTCACTGTCACTTTACAGTGACATGAGGTGCATTTGTTTTCTGCTCTTTCTCACTTTTCTCAACCCTGGAGTTTTTTCAGAACACCACACAGATTACAGATTGTGCGTCTCCGTACAACGCTGTTGCCCTTTTCGTAGATGAGAACAAAGTACATCCTGAGATGTGTGGAGGTCCTTTTCTTTAATGTAATTGGTGTCATGATAGATTCTGACAAGGTTAGAAGGCTGCTTTATGACATGTTATGACATCCAGCCACTAATGTGGAAGAACACCATCTCCCTTTTACCCAGGGGTGTCAATTACTGCTGGAGGAAACTTTCAACTATTGACTCGCGACTTCATGAATTGTTAAAAAAAAATATTGCTGGACAAAATGTTGCCTTTTTCATCAAAGACAAAATGAGACCTCACTTTGGTTCCGCTAAGACTTCTACTGACGGATTATCCAACTGTAGTATTGCCATTGGCGTCACACAGTGGCACCATATTACATGAGACGAACCAGTGTAAAATACTTTTTTAAAAAAAAGAGAGATTGCATATAAAACTAAAACTGGAAATGGAGAACAGTGCAGGAGCAAAAGTCTAAAACCAGATTTAAACCAGCCCAGATTTGTGTTGTTTCTTTCTTTAAAAAAGCTGTAAAAAAATAACTAGAGTCCCACCAGACGGAAAGAAAAACACAACATGTCACATCCAATCTTGGTTTAACGAAAAAAAAAGAAAAATCAAACAGAACATTAAAATGACTGTGAACACAATTTTAAACTTTGTGGGGAAATGATGTCTCTGTTACTGATAAGGAAATGATTTTCATCAGTAATTGCACTTTAGAACTTTGGCCCCGGGGTGTGGCGCATCCGGCAGTGTGTTCAAATCAGTGTGTTATCAAATGCTAGTGTGTGCAAAAAGTCCTTCACCCTTTTCATGGTTTAATAGACAATAACATCATAAGGGTGCAGAACAATTTAATGGGTCCTTATCTTTTGCTGTGAAATAGATGATGAACTACTTAATTGCAATATTTGAAGTAATCAGAGTGGCATTCTGAAAGGAATATAGTTTTCATCATGTCATGGTTAAAAGTAACCTCAGTTTCGTATGACACCGTTTATTAATTTTGTATTTTATTGTTAAGACACCACTTGCCAAAGTTTCAACAGTTGAAAATATCCATCTCTTTTGTGTCTATCACTAATTATGCTGCCATATTTGAAGTATAAAACACACAATAACCAGATACTCATACAAAACATGACTAATTCAGGTTTGTCTGTCAAATTCATAATCATAATAATACATAGTGTCATGGAATACCGGGATAATGCTGAGAACCTAATCGATAATGATCGTCAATTAAAAAAACTCTACTATTGACATATATATTGACAATTTTGAAAACACAGCAGTGACTCCAAGCAGTGTTGAGTAAATAAGAGTTAATCAATCGTCACTTCACCGTCGCATAAGGTCTTGGAAATACTGAATGGGGTTGTATTTGTTCTAGTTTACAACAGCAGCTAAAGGTGGTTTGCTTAATGCATTTTGATTTTTTCCTTTCAATCGGTTATGTTTTACGTGTGGAGGTCCTTTTCTTTAATGTAATTGGTGTCATGATAGATTCTGACAAGGTTAGAAGGCTGCTTTATGACATGTTATGACATCCAGCCACTAATGTGGAAGAACACCATCTCCCTTTTACCCAGGGGTGTCAATTACTGCTGGAGGAAACTTTCAACTATTGACTCGCGACTTCATGAATTGTTAAAAAAAAATATTGCTGGACAAAATGTTGCCTTTTTCATCAAAGACAAAATGAGACCTCACTTTGGTTCCGCTAAGACTTCTACTGACGGATTATCCAACTGTAGTATTGCCATTGGCGTCACACAGTGGCACCATATTACATGAGACGAACCAGTGTAAAATACTTTTTTAAAAAAAAGAGAGATTGCATATAAAACTAAAACTGGAAATGGAGAACAGTGCAGGAGCAAAAGTCTAAAACCAGATTTAAACCAGCCCAGATTTGTGTTGTTTCTTTCTTTAAAAAAGCTGTAAAAAATAACTAGAGTCCCACCAGACGGAAAGAAAAACACAACATGTCACATCCAATCTTGGTTTAACGAAAAAAAAAAAGAAAAATCAAACAGAACATTAAAAAGACTGTGAACACAATTTTAAACTTTGTGGGGAAACGATGTCTCTGTTACTGATAAGGAAATGATTTTCATCAGTAATTGCACTTTAGAACTTTGGCCCCGGGGTGTGGAGCATCCGGCAGTGTGTTCAAATCAGTGTGTTATCAAATGCTAGTGTGTGCAAAAAGTCCTTCACCCTTTTCATGGTTTAATAGACAATAACATCATAAGGGTGCAGAACAATTTAATGGGTCCTTATCTTTTGCTGTGAAATAGATGATGAACTACTTAATTGCAATATTTGAAGTAATCAGAGTGGCATTCTGAAAGGAATATAGTTTTCATCATGTCATGGTTAAAAGTAACCTCAGTTTCGTATGACACCGTTTATTAATTTTGTATTTTATTGTTAAGACACCACTTGCCAAAGGTTCAACAGTTGAAAATATCTATCTCTTTTGTATCTATCACTAATTATGCTGCCATATTTGAAGTATAAAACACACAATAACCAGATACTCATACAAAACATGACTAATTCAGGTTTGTCTGTCAAATTCATAATCATAATAATACATAGTGTCATGGAATACCGGGATAATGCTGAGAACCTAATCGATAATGATCGTCAATTAAAAAAACTCTACTATTGACATATATATTGACAATTTTGAAAACACAGCAGTGACTCCAAGCAGTGTTGAGTAAATAAGAGTTAATCAATCGTCACTTCACCGTCGCATAAGGTCTTGGAAATACTGAATGGGGTTGTATTTGTTCTAGTTTACAACAGCAGCTAAAGGTGGTTTGCTTAATGCATTTTTATTTTTCCTTTTAATCAGTTATGTTTTATACACCAAAAGCGATAGGCAGCAATGGTCTTCTGGTATAAAGACGTATTATGAATCGATTAAAGGACATTTTATGTATTTTTAGACTTCGGGGTGATGCTCACACAGCAGAGCCATTCACACTCTACCAGAGTTGGTTACACTAATACACCTGATGCCACCCATTATCAGTCCCCAGACATAGAGGGGGAAAATAAATGTGAAATCTTAGCAGTAGAAATTTTTCAGTCCCTTTCACACATAAACCTTGTTATATTGCTGTTAGGAAGACCCCTTGTTAAAGTACTTTTTCTCGGTGGGCCAAACGGGCTGCCATTATGCTGCCCCATTTTGTGATTTTTACAAAGCACGCTGGCATCCTGGGATCCAAAGTGTGGCGTAACACAACAGGGCCGACATCCATCTCTTCATTCCAGCTGTCAGTTTTTACACAGACATGTTGATTCAGCTCTCTGGCTACCTCAGCTGCAGCAGTAAGACAACAACAATGGTCGTATAGAGTGGCGAGGCACGATAAAGGTCAGAGCAGGACATCGTATGGGCTCTGCAGTCTTTGTCCACTATGGAAATTCGGCATTTGACCAAGACGTTTAGTCATTTCCACCACCTCAAGGTCTCAATGTTGTCTGAATCCCTCAAACCTCCTGCGGTGAGTACATTTACATTCATATGGCCACACGATGAGAATAAATCCTCAGCGCGTCTTCCTATAAGACACACACCTATTCATATATGAGCTCTCCATCTGATTGTCGGCTTGTTTTGCTCTGTGAGTTTTGCATCCGAACATCCACACACCTTAAAGCAAAATTTATTGCTCCATAAAAGGGACTCTGACGGAACAAACAGCGCCAGGCGATAAAGAGGAATCGTGAACGATATGTCACCGTGGGAAGGTTACTGGTTTTTATGTCGTGGTTGATCTGGCCACGTTGTTACTGGTATTTTAATTGAGCAAAAGAGTTTCATCAGCATTAAAAAAGAAAATCCATTTGTCTTAATAATGAGAAAAGCTACCATCGTTGGAGACATCAGTGTGAGACGAAAGGCTGATGAATTGATCAAAATAAATGTACTGTCACCATCACAGTTGAAAAGCCCTACTTTAAATCAATGCACATCGATGCTAAAACCCAGTCCGCATGGGGAGGGGTGATGAACTTGCGGGTTGTAGTCATGTGGTGCAGTGCACCAGCTGCACAGCAGGAATAGACTGCGATCTGGAATCAGATCCACTGTCATTTTTCTCTTTCAAAGATGCAGACTCTCCACCAGGCTTTCAGCAAGATACAGAGAGCGTGGTTTCTCTAAAGTATAAACAGAGGTTCACTCGCGTGCAGGAAGCGCTGACTCGCCAAAACGGAATAACCAACCATGTAAATAAGCCACTGAGGGCGGATGATGTCAAATTAACTGGGGAGGAGATAAAACATTTGGTTAATAATTTTTGCCCAGATTCAATGCCATCACAAGGAGAGCCAAAGCATTTGGCGGAGAAGCACTGGGACAGTTTAACAGCTGGACGGGGCCCATCCACTACGGCCAGTCCCTCAGTGGTGCTGAGGACGGGGCTGCATCGGCAGGTCCAGCTCTAAGTGGGGAAGGCTGAAGTGGCCAGACTGATTGACGGGACTTTTATGTTTCTTTGAGACTAAAATAACAATGAGGTTCGAAGAATTTTAATACAAACAGCTCCCAAACAACAATGACAATATTCTGATACAGTACTGATGAAGGTCAACTTCATAAACAACTAGTTTCTGCCTGTTCTGAAAACAATCCTTCTGTTAGATATGAAGAGCTACAACCGTCAGTGTCACACCGACATCGAGGTCAGAGCAGGCTGGAGACTGAGGAGCAGCGCAGCGCTGAAGTGATGCTGGCACCATACTCCTCCACGATTTCCACTAAAGTGGATTCTCGATATGCTGAGAGAGGAAATGGCTTCCCTGAGCGGGATGCTTAAGGCCAATCTCACTATGATGGAGAGAAATACCCACTGGACCCGACAGAGAAAATGCAAAATGGCTGAGGCCACGGAGCAAACATGCAACACTACCTATCAACTGTTCAATACCAAATATGTTTTATATTATTGCACTATTATGAAAATTGCAACTTTCATCATTAACCACTCTACCTAATTAAATACAGTGACAACTCCACCCTAATATTAAAGGTTTAGATTTGCAGGGCTGGTTCAATCGATCCCTTTAAATGTGTTCCTAACAAATGACACACTGTCTAATATTTCAACAGCAACAAAAAAACATTAAATATTGTGGACTCCACTCCAACCCATGGTCGTACTCAATCAACCTCCCTTTCCATCCTGCTGTATCTGTGACCTGCTGTTGTATGAGGTCATTACATAAACCATACATATAAATACAATTACATATAAATCTCACATGCATCTCACAAATTGCCTGGTGGTACGATAAATATATTGGGTATTTTCTCTCATTTGTAGATTGCTGTTATTTGCTGAGTGGATTAGCCAGAGATGGAGAGAGAGAGAGAGAGAGAGAGAGAGAGAGAGAGGGGAAGAGCCGGAGAGTGGATCACGTTTACCCTTGAATAAGCAGGGTAAAAAGGGGAGGATGTCTGCTTCAGGAAATCACAAGATAGTACAAGGGAGGCTTGTTTTCTCCATCCTCTTTTTAAACAGCCTTATTCATGCTGCAACTCCTCCTCCATTCTCGGTAATTCAAGGGGATTCAATCTCCATTCTGGTCTGGCCACTAGCTTTGCCAATCAATGCCCCCCTCCCCTGTGTGGGGCCCTCTTTATTCTATAAAGTTCATAAGAATGGGGAGGCTTGTCCTCCTTATTTGTATTCTAAATCCCCGGGAGGCGAGAGATCAGGGAAGAACGAGGCCTTTTGAGAAGTGACAGGTAGACTTCAGAGACACAGAATAGACATACTGTATCTATCATCTGTATATCTATTACTTTTGCGTCGCCCTCTGTCACCAATACGTGTACTCATTTTCAGCACTATTTGTCGATGGCACTATGGAGTCCAATCTCGAATGTTATTAGCATGACTGCCTCACAGCAAATTCAGACTCTGTGATACAGGTATTATGCACACAGCGAAGCACAACCTCTGACATGGAGATATGGGAGGCTGGCAGCTTTAAAAAAAAAATGGATTTTATACTCCTCTGGGTTATTTTAACTCGGTTTATATTAATATGACCTCATGGGGACTGAGGGGTTATATGGGCGTGATGCAAGGGAATGACAGAATGAGCAAAGCGAGCAGAGCTGCAGCTAAAATTGCCAAACTGGTATCAAGTGAATTCTGGGAATTATTATTGCACAGCTCACAGCCACGTCTGAAAAAGCGTGGTACTGGTCCGCCACGTGCAATTGCTGGGAATCGGCAGAAGAATGGGAGGGCTAACTTCGTTTGTACTGGATTCCCACCACCCCCACCCCCAAGTCTCTCGCCTTGCCGTTTCTTTGCAACGAGCTGCAGTGGCACCCTGACCTTCAGAAAACATGGCTGAGCAAGCAACACTCATGCCTGATAATTAAATTCTCTGGTTGGTCAGCAACCAATCAGCTCAGCTCGGGGATCAATGGCTGATTTTAAAGAGCAAACTAATTCACTAATGGTTAAGAGTTATTCCAATTTACCTGGCTGCTGAATTATTGTGTCCAAACCTGATCGGCGAGGGGACGGATCAATGCAAGCCGAGCAGAGGAGCAGCGGAGGGGGAGTCTGTAGCATCTGTCATGTGAAGCGGTGCAAAGCTTTGCTGTAGGGTTTATTTGATAGCTGCCCAGTTGATCAGCAAGAAAGTGGGGGCGGTTTACGAGACGGTCCTAAACAAGCACCGTCTCCATCATAAAGCAAACTAATTAATAAGGTTTCAGAGATGGCACAGCTCCTAAACCTACGGATGATGAAGATAGAACGTTTCTGCATATGTGATTTCTAATGAATGAAGTGCAATGGCAAACCGAATGGAAATTAAATTCATCATGAATCGACCAAGGATTCTGCAGAAATTAAACATAAAAACATCGTGACACTTAATTTCGATTTCATCCCAGACAGATCTTTCCCTTCGTTCTTCTATTCCAATACACAGAGCTCAGCATTTTAACGCCGCAACAGGGCGAGCGCCACCGATAATCAGCAACACGTGTCTTTTAAACACGTGAAGTGAAAAAGAGCATGGCAGCGCTGATTTATTCCTGTGTTCATCTTATTTGGGGAGGTGTTTTGAGCTGATAGGGAAAAACAGAAGCATTAGAGTCTTTCACCGAGGAGAATGAGACGCCAGCCGGGGACGCCATTTGTCAGCACATCCACCGCCGCTTCTTTATGCTACTGTGACCGTGTTACAGATGAAGATTGATCATTTGTCAACTCGCAAATTGGCTTTCAAGTGCTTCCTCTAATTACTCTGTGTTTTTATTGATGAGAAACCACTGACTGCGTTCCTTCGATTTACTCCGCTGGGCACGGTCTTCATTTTAAATATGTCGTTTCTCACCTTTTTCCAAAGGCAACAGACGGGCAAATAGAATTGGGGGGGAGGGAATGCAAAAACTTTAAAAAGATTTTGCGTGCTACTTCTTCTGCGGATGTTTAACAGAAAAAAAGAAGCAATGCTAATTTCAATGCCGGAACTGGTCACAATTAAAATGCACCCGGAGGAGCCTTCGACATATATCAAAGGCCGGACAAGAGTCGCTGGGACGATGTAAATAAAACACAGTTCCTTCTTGCTCATGGATGTAAATGTCAAGCATGTTGTCGCCTGTATGTTTTCCACTGACTCGATCTGAAAGGTCCACAGGACCAAAGGAAAGGACAGACGGGGAGAAATGAATGTCCCAGGGGGAGTCTAAATGGGTTTATCTCCCAGAGAGTGCATATAATACAAATGCTTTAAACCTAAGTGTCTATGTGGCCAATTCAGTGTTGCATTTTCAACTGCGCGATAGAAATCGGAAAAATAAAAATGATCACATCGGGGCGTTTACAGCAGTGAAGTGCTCATCTTTTTTTTTTTGACTTTAATTACCAGCCGATCCTCCTTCCTCTTTGAATGCCTTCTGTGACTGATCTGTCATAATTGCTCATGTCTGCAACAATTAATCCAGACCTCAGATATCTGCGGCGAAGGGGTGGGGCGCGACAAAGTGTCGTTGCGAGGCAACTGCGAGAGTCCGCAGTCGGAATTGCAGAGCTGCGTTTTATTCTAGAAAGACATATGTGAAGAAAGTATCACCTCATCGGGTTGAGGACAGGATTTGTCAGTTTCATTATCTGACATTCAGGACTGTGGCAGGGAAAAAGAATGTTGCTCCGTTTCCCCATCCTGGATTTTATCAGTTCAGGCAGAAGATGAAGTTTGAACAGTACAATGTGTTTCTCAACAACCGTCATACTTGAGCAATGTCTACTGCCATGTGTTTATACACGACAGGGAAAAGGTCTGTGTCGGGGGGAAGATAAAGGAAAAATGTTTCGTTAGCACTTTAAAACGGCTTCAACTCCTTCAACCGTTTCTCGTATTTCCATTTTTAAGAAGTGGGTGGGATCTCTGGACTGAAATCCATAACAGCTGCTGCCCCCTCATGGGACCGGACCACTGGCATTGTGTGGAGAGAGAGGTATTTTTTGTTTGCCTTTGCTCCCTGCCCTCTGATGCAATGCCATTCCTGGATTTACCGACCTAATTTCTCACTTTGATGTTTGCTTTATTATTCGCCCTGTGACGAAGTGCTAATCGCGAGACTTTGGCAAGAGTCCCCACTTGTTTGACCAAACACTTTGCTCTCCAGCAACAGAAAGAATGAGGTGTTAAGGCGATCGCCGCCGCCGCTCCCATTGTCCCTAATTCAAAGCCATAAATTCGTGAACTAGACGGGGAGCAGAGGAGCGAGCAGAGACTCAGTGGGCTCCATAAATCAGCAAAAAAAAAAAAATAAAAAAATCTGCAGAGACGCAGAGCAGATGGTGAGAAAAAGCCCTCCCATCTCAACTCCGTACGGATTACGCATCGCTAAGATCAACTGTTCCATGTCATCTATGCTTTGGGTCAGCACTGAGTATTAGGAACAATATTCCATGTGGGTGTTTTATCCATTGCCAGGATGACGACCCCTCCCCGGGTTACACTGTACATACTGTGTCAACTGCAATTTACTGTCATCTATTAACCTACATTATTAACCATTTGCAATTTGGTCCAGAATGACTATCTAAGACTATAGCACAATAACTTGACTTTTATCTTTTTATTTCCAAAACATCTCCAAAATATTTCTCCAACATATTTGCTTCTAACCTCTCGTTTAATTGGAGCATCTGCCATCAGGCCCTGGGAGAATTTTTAGTGCTTAGGACAACGGCATTCAATTCCCCAAACGGATGGAAATCATTCAGTGAGATATACTGGGAGCGTTTATCACTGTCTGATTAAAGATGCAAATATGATTGGCCAATAGTTCTCAAAGATATCAGTGCAATTATGGTGTAGAAAAAATTAATAAATATAAAGGTCACAGTGTTTTCCATTACGGCTGTTGTTATTTTTTAACTCCTGTGTTATAAATGCCGCCACATCCTGACTCGCCACTGATGTGGACTGAGTGCTTCGAATACTGCGTCTCTGAGTCGCGCAGGTTAGGAGAGCAGCTTTGGAGAGATGCTCTGTCATGTATCCACGCGCACGCACGCACGCACACACACAGTCGCATTCGCACACACAGGGCCACATGCGCAAAGGCGTCCTGAGCAGACATTTTGAGGCCTGATATGACTAAAAGGATTGTGGATTTTTGCTGAGAAAAGCTCTTCCTTTTCTGCACCGCGCTTCGTCTCCTCTTCTTGGGAGGTTATCGCCGGCAAAAACCTGCCCTTGATATGGGTTATAGCAGCCAACTTGTACCCATTCCCCATGTTAAGATTGAAAATAGAGTGCTCTTGACCTCTAGCCTGTGAAATTCTCCCACAGCCGCCGATGTCCTCCTCTAAGCCGTCCTCTTTTTATGCTGTAGCTCAGAGGTTTTTTTGCTACGACGCTTGTATATTCATTTCCTGTGCTCCAGCATATCCTTGGCCTCCTTCCTTATCAATATGGAAGTAAACTCAGGCAGACGGTGGACTATTGTGTAGCAGTACAAGCATGTGTAAATAATGCCAAAATGCTTTGTGTATGCAGCCCGTAAATAAGAACATGGCAAACAAGGCTAAACTACTAAACAGGTAAGAACATTTAATTGTAAACGCTTTGGATTCATAATAAATGCATCATTTCACAGCATGAGAGAGAGAGAGAGAGAGAGAGAGAGAGGGAGAGGGGTATTTGCAAAAGGTATTATAACCAGTGAGTGAATAAAACCTTACACGGTGAATAAAAGGCGTCCTGACGTCACCATGCAGAGTCATTATTCACACAGTCAGAGTGAACTTTATTAACAAAGCGATTTTCCTGATGGTGTGTTTGGGGTTGATAAGGAAGGTTGGCAAATTTCCCTCCTAACTTTATTATCGACTCGGTTTCAGTCGGTTGATTTTTTTTTTTCTCTTTCGCCTGCTTCAGTGGTTTTTTCCATCAATGTTATTGTTGCTGACTTCTTTCTTCCACAGATTCCATACGAGTCAACCTTTGCAGTTTTCAGCTACACTGCTGGTTGCTGTTTCAGAAACGGTATGCTGCAATCACTGCGTGTAATAAGACGTCAATAATGGTAGGTTTCAATGGTAGGTATTCGGGGTCTGGACTTTTTTATTTTTTATATTTTAAATGGAGCATTAGTTTGTGTTAGCGCTGTGCTCTTCAGAAAAAAAAAGCTAAATGGGTTAAAACCGAGTTCACTGATTAATGATCAGCTCCCATGAGACAGGAAGTGAATTTTAGGCTCCCTTGATTGGAGGCTGAACTGAGAGGAGGTCGCCTCTTGAATTTTAAACTGATAGGATAATGGAAGGAGGGGGTAATGAAAGGATGGCTGCCAAGAGGCGTGGCTTGGAAGGAGTAAAGAATGAAAGAGTAGCCTGGAGGGGAAGGAATTAAAAATGAAGAAGTCCTCCTTATTAAACTTCCGCTCAGCTCATTTACAGTGATAAAAGACTCGTCTGATGAACCGCTCACACAAAGGAAGATCGGAGAACAGCATCAAAGTCCAAGCGGATTCGGTGGAATCCCTTCTGAGACTCAGTAATAAGTTGGCAGACTGCGTCACCATCTGTTTCGCTTATAAATGTGATCTGTTTTCAGAGGTGCTGCCCCTTGAACGTAGACAGACCCCCTTATCACACACCCCCCGCCCCCCCCCTCAAGACTCTGACTCGAATTTGCCGCGTTGCCTCTTCTCTGTCCTACATTGGTGTCGTGTTGGTGTGCTGAGTGTGCGGAAACACCGGGGAGGATACTGCTCAGGCAAGCTTCACCTGGACCCGCCTCTCCATCATTAAAACTAACAACACCAGCTCCATCAGCAGCACAAATGTCTCTGGGGATGGTCCCTGCGTGTCCTCTCCTGTCTTTTTGTGCCTCACACACGTGGTCATGCTCATGTAAACGAATACGAGTCCTCGCCCCCTAAGATTCAATCAATGTCTTTCCATTTCAAATATGCAGCAAACTGTACACTGTATATGTGTTTACATGGTCGAGTGAGCAGAGATATAGAACCAAACAGGATCCATTAATATTAGAAATGTGTCAGATTTTTCTCCGTTTTTTTACTTCCTACCACATCCGTGATGACCCAAGTGTGAAAAATGGCCGCAGTTCTCCCTTAAGTGTAAAGAGAATCAAGGCAAACACAGAGGACAACCAAAGAGGCCCACGGCCAAGATTTGAGACGCAACACGGTCCACGTCACACAACTTCGATGCAAAACGTGCAACGTTTCCACCACAAAGCAAACCTCTAGCAAGCATCATATTGCACTGTGCTGTAACTTCAATACTGCAGCGGGATGGCCACATCACTGTAGCATTACATCCATAATTAATTTGCTGGGAATTAAATGCACCGGAGCATGTTCGCAGCATTAAGTGGCTGATTGAATCATATAGGAGATTCCGTGTATTTACAGTGAGCGCTGTGCATCTTCTCTCAGACAGGACACAGTCAGAATTTTAATTCAAACACAAATCCGACAAGAAACACAAATCACTTCCCTGTCTGGCTCTGGCGTGCTTGTCGGCGTTTCAGTTTTTCACGCTTTAACGGCAATTCAGTGCAACAAATAGGCCCGGTGAGGTTTGCGATTCTCAACTCTCAGTTCACTAAGCGTCTGCATGTGTCCGTCTTCTCTGCATATAAAAACTACACATAGGCCTGATGGAAATCGTCTTGGCACGCTGCGATTTTAATGTTACTGCAGATGTAAAAGAGAAACTGTTAATGGAGTGAGGCGATAGATCGGTGCTGCAGGCAGCGCACAAAACAAATAATGCATGCTAATAGACTCAAGCAATGTTACCACTGCCTCTGCTGTTTTGCAGGCAACAGGTGTGTTACCCACCGAGGTGATTCAGAATAAATCTCATCGGGAATATTTATCATTTCTCGCATATGAATTGAATTAATTGGCTTTTCAAGTTTCCAATTAAAAACTGACTGTATCTTCTGCCTGTTGCATGAATGTGGATAAAACTGACACATAGATATGTGTGTGTGTGTGTGTGTGTGTGTGTGTGTGTATATATATATATATATATATATGTATGTATATGTGTGTGTGTGTGTATGTGTGTATATATATACACACACACTTTGCACAATTCACATCATAAAAGGTGTTTTTTACATCTAAAAAAAGGAGACCACATGGGTCCTCTGACAATTTGTTATTCTTTAAAACTAGATCCCATAGTAGATCCCCTAATTGTCCCCCCTCCGCCCCCTTATGTTTGGAAGAAGCAGCTAATTGTCCTCCCCTCCTCCAGCTCCATTCCGTGTTGACCCCCCCTTCTCTCCTCACTATCGTAGCCCCATACACAGCCACCCCAACCCCCTTAGAAGAGGATCAGGAGAGAGGCCCCTCCAATTTCTCTCCACCTCTAATGGGCACTTCCTGATGTTACATGATCACTGGGTGTCAAGATTAAAGAATGGCTACTGCTTCCCAGGACGGAGATGGATGGGAGACAGAGAAAATAGCACTCCATAATTACTGATAAATGGAGCACACTGGCTCCTCTCCTTTCACTTCCTCCCTATCTACCTGCCCCTGATGTCAGTGTGAGGGGCTGAGCAAGTTAAGCTCGGAGGAAAAGTTGACCACGCCAGCCCCTTTTTTCTTTTTTTTCTTTTTTTTGCACTGCTGATATTGCAGTTAAGTTCAGGCAATTCAGGACCAATTGACTGACTTTGAGCTTTTTATTCACCCTCCAATCGTCTCCTCTTTGAAGTGGGACTCACAGTACTAAACTCGAGATTAAAAAAAAAAAGGCAGCGCCAGCTGCCAGTGAACAATGGCACCAGCTCATACTGCAGCAAAACCTAGACAACACTATGCTCGCTACCTAACACAGGTAAACTGCCATTAGTAACATACAGTACAGCTCCTGCCTTCAGGCCCTGACAGGGTTATAACCCACAGAGGATGATGGATGCTCAGTAGACCAAGCACTCCTCTCGACTGAACACTACCCATGTGCTCTATTAAAGAAAGTGGCTGGCACCATTCGTTACAAATAGCCAGCTGGCTGGGCCTCCTCCTTGCACCGGGCAATCACGACAAGTTTCCAGTTGGCAAACCACTGCCATTGTTTATTAGGAATCCCAGCAGCCTTGATGGAAACCAAAGTCCAGGTGAGAGGAGTTCAATAGTGCATGAAAGCCTCTGCTGCAGTGAGACCGATTTGGCTGATCTTGTCATGAAGGTGAATTTAAATGTTCGGTTGAGTTGAGTAGTCAAGGAAACAGGTGGTGATGAGGCACTGGCCATCACATGCAGTTTATCCATGAAACAATAGGGTTAATGTTGTATGTTATTTGTATGTCATATGTGTGCCAAGGAGCTGGATGTGAAGATAAGACATAAAAATGGGGCACGTGTATGTTTTGTATTTGTATTTGTATTGTATTGTATTTGCCATAGAGGAAAACTTAATTAACATCATAGTTCACCTTATTTTTCAGTTTAAAATGGATTTAAGAAGACGAAGAAAAAAAATCTATATAACTACTATTTATTAATATAGTTATTGACATTCAAAAGCAAATCTAACAAAGCTCACTAGAGACATGAGGGACGTAAAGAAAGCAAGATAAAAGATATATGTCTTGTAAAGAAACAGATACAAAGTTCTATCACACCTGTCAGATAGAGGAGACAACTCAACTTTTCCACATATACTGTAGGATGCTATGAGGAATAGTATAAACACAGCCAGTGATAAAACTAAAAGCAGAATGATAAACAGCACCTGAGTGTTCAGGAGTAGAAGCAAAGGCTTGAGTATAAATCGTGTTTGTGTATATGTGAAACCAGGACATTTGGTTTTTTTGTCCATGCAGATCAGCAGAAGTTGCACAAACTCAAGACCCAATTTCCATGACAACCCAAGAAATACCGCAGTTTAATTTTAGTTAAGTTTAATAGTTATCAATGAAAGTCAACTAATGACAACTGAGACAGTTGCACTTTTATGTTCAGATTATTCCCTCATTTTTCAAACTGAAGCCACTATAGTTATTGAGCTGTGTGGGAGGATGATGTAATAATAATAAAAAAAGAATTCAGATCAATTGATTGTCTCGATCGAAAGAAGCAGATGTCACCAGACCTACATGATCCCATTGTCCAGGATCGAGCCCAGCACTTTATTTTTTTTGAACCTTTAACCTCGTCAGAGCTCATCTAATATATGGCAGCTCGGGTGGATGGTGACTTGATTGTCTTGGCAAAAATTCCTTTTTTAAAATTAAAAATCGAACACCTGCAATTGGCCCAAAAGTTCTTACGCCCGCAAATGTAATTTGAATTCAATATGAAGACGTCTCCCATTCTTGCACTGACCCTCTTCATTGCTATTGATTTTATGCCACATGAAAAGCTGTGCAGTAGATCTGGGGAATATATAACACTGAAAAGCGCAGCAGCAACCCCGAAGCATATTTCCAGTTATAAGCGCTTTGACCCACATGTTAAAGGAATTGAACGGTCGGACAAAAAAAAAAAAAAAAAAAAGAAAAATTTAAGCAGTGAGGAGAATTAAGACAACTAACACTTGCACTGTGTTTGCGGTCTGGCAGCCATGATACATCTTTATCCACTGTATCAGCTTTTTGTCTATTAATAGGGGTTCTTTGGCCACAGTTTGCTCTCTACATTTAAACATGCAATACGTGATCCTCTTTTTCAGAAGCCATGCCATAAGTTGACCTTACCCCATTTCCAGCAAACTATACGAACTTTGTGATCGATCTGGGGAATATATAACACTGAAAAGCGCAGCAGCAACCCCGAAGCATATTTCCAGTTATAAGCGCTTTGACCCACATGTTAAAGGAATTGAACGGTTGGACAAAAAAAAAAAAAAAAAAAAGAAAATTTTAAGCAGTGAGGAGAATTAAGACAACACTTGCACTGTGTTTGCGGTCTGGCAGCCATGATACATCTTTATCCACTGTATCAGCTTTTTGTCTATTAATAGTGGTTCTTTGGCCACAGTTTGCTCTCTACATTTAAACATGCAATACGTGATCCTCTTTTTCAGAAGCCATGCCATAAGTTGACCTTACCCCATTTCCAGCAAACTATACGAACTTTGTGATCCGGAATTTTTTTTAACTTTAATAACACGGCTTTTCTTTCGGAGTAAAAATAATAACTACGCCTGGGTGTTTTCTCTACCGTGTTCCAGCTCTGAGAAGTTTTACTGGCACATCATCAGTATTGTAGACTGTAGCTTTTGAGTGTATTTCATCTTCAGAGTTGGTTTCAGGTACAAAAGTTCAATCAGGTTTAATATCTTACAGTCAACATCAGCCTGCTCGCTTCATCTTCGGGGGACATTACATATGGGATTTGGCAGGGTTCAGTTCTAGTTCTTGCTTTTTGAAATGTCTAATCACGGTTCAGTCGGTTTCAACTTAAAAATAAAAAAAAAAGGAAACAAAGGGGGATAAAACTTTTTTCTTTTTAATTAGATGAATGAGGAAAAACAGCAGATGCTACAGGGTTTGTTCACATTTCCTTGCGTTTGTCAAGTGTTAATTTCATCTAATTACATACTTTAACTGATGGTTGTTTCTGTGGGATGTATGGATGTCAACAGCATAACTCTATAATAATATCTATTACTTTCACTGTATGCATAGATTAAACATAATCATAAACCCAGGGCTTAAAACATTAACCGAAACATAAGGACTGTTTAGAGGCCAGGCAATAACAGCAACAATGGATAGACACCTGGAAGCAATTTCATATTTTATTCATCACTTCTCAATCATGTTCTTTATCCCGAGGCAAATCTAGCTTATATTTAATAATGTCCAGAACAATATTACAGCCTTCAGTTGTAAATTTTCCTTTAAACACAAGTTGCTGTGGGAGCAGTGAATACACATTAGCTGAGTGCATGCCGTTGTAAAGCGCAGTTTACCGTCATTTGTTCGCCAAATCAAATCAAATGACAATAATAACATCGCCGTTAATGATAAGTTGAAATTAGGCCGACCAAATAAAGCAATACTGCTTGAAGATCCGAAACAAGGTTGTAGGAGTTACCATAGCAACAAGGCAGTTTTAAATTATCAGTGACATGCGTGGACCCCTGTCAATGTTATTCAGGTTGTATGTGACAGGATGCAGTGCTTAGGCAGCAACACTAACATACGAGGAATGGAAACACACTAATGGTTTATCCATGGGGACATGCAGGATTGACATTAGTGAACATGTAAGAGCTATGTTTAGATTTCTAATTAATATAACATGTCGACTGTGGTGGCAGATTTTCAGCGTCAGCCACTAAAAGATGCTCAGAGTGCAAGACACATGCACACGCACACACCCAGTATGCTAGCACAAGCAAGGTCAGGTACATAAAAAAAAAAAAGTCTTTAGGTTTGTACTTCTGTGAAAGTGCAGAGTCAGGTCAATCCATGTGCTATAGGAGCCACATGTACAATAACTTTTACAGCGGGAGAGATGTTCAGGAAAAGAATGCTGCGCTCAACATGTGTATCTCCCTCAGAAAAAGTCCATTTGCATTAACCGTTGGAGTGGAAACAGTTTGAGGGGAAACAAACTGCTGCCTTGACTGTTTTTTTCTCGCCACTTTCCTGCCACCTGGAAAAATTAAAATGACTGTCCGCGTCTACCTCTTAAAGCAGTGGCTGTTTGTCATTTAGATACGGGCGACCTAACGTGATTAAACTGTTTATCACAGCTTTTTCAATAAGTACAGCGGGACATTAAAAGAAATTGCTCAGGACGTGTTTGGTACCTTGTGTTGTAGCACATCTGGAAAGAATCGGAGGAAGTTTTTATATGAAGGAAGAGGAGTGTTTTTACTCCAAACATACTAAAAGCAGTCTGGTACTTTTATGTCAGGTTTTGATTTTGCCAAATCCTTGTAGAAAGATGTGGTTGCTAAAAGCGTCATATTGTTGTACTGGCAGACAAGAGTGCTGGCTGTGATAGATTTGTAGTTGGGTCTAACATACAGTTAATGTGTGTGTGGAACAGCACAATTATAGAACAAAAATCGATTACGATTTTCAGACTGCCTAAAATGTGTTTGTCTGTGGGTCTGCAAACAAAAAATTCCCAAAACAGATGCAAGGTGGGCAAGAAAGAAATTCCATTGACAAAGTTGTGGTCACAATAACATTTCATCACGTTACAAACTGGGATCCTGAGACGGAGGTAATGTGGGAGGCAGTGAAACATAATTACATCAAAGGTTCAATGTGTAATCGCTGGCAAACTCAGATCTTTACTCTTTGTTCACAATACTGTTTGGTGCAATGTGGAGAAAAGAAAAAAAACAAATACTGGGCAGAAACTAATACAGATGTACAACCAAACACCATCACCAAGCCAGCATTGACTACAGGAGCATCTGAGAAAGATGAATTACTGTCGTTATTACTGTGTTGTCAGATGTATCATATTTTTTTAGGAGTAATAACTACGCTCCCTGGCAGTGCTTAATGACACAGGGGTTGTAGATGCTCAATGTAGCATCACTTTTCTATCCAGTGTCTCCTACTGGGCAAATAAGTAATGTAAGATCAAGATGCTTTATTTGCAGAGGGCTGTTGAAAACAAACATGTGAGGTCTGCATTCAACAACCACGACTGATCAAGTAATAAACAAATACTGTGTGTTTGGAGTTTTACAACTGCAGCTCCTATAGATGAACTACTGTATATATTTGATGATATTTAATTAACGTCACATCCTGGTTCACCATCACTCAGAAAGACAGCTACAAAAGGCTTTTGCTTTGAGGAGCTGGAGGTGTATATACGTTTGTCAAATAAATAATTGATTGATTTTTTTTCCCCCTGCTAACTTTTGATGTGCAATGCACTTCCAGATTGTATTATAAAATGGTTCTCATGTTCACTCCCAAACATGCAGTCTGCAGTCCCCTGCTGTGACTGAAGAAAGAGGGTGATACAGAGAGACAGGCGAGGGAGGCCACTGCATTCAGATGAAGAATTGTGTGTATTGAATGCCTAAGTAGTTTATAACAATAAAATTGTCCCTGTTGTGATGATTTTCTGAGCCCACTTTCAGCTCCCCCGAGGCTTCACACTGTGCCCATATTTTGTGGCTCCAGTAACTGACAAAGATGGTGGAGAGAGGTGGCTGCGGTTCTGAATTTCAAAACATTTCTTCACAGGACTGCAGACGCCTCCCAGACAATGAGTCAGTGTTTCTCTACAGCTGAATATATGTGCATGGCGGGTGTTCAAATGAAGGCTTTATTTAAACGCCATTGTAAAAGAGACTACAACAAAAACCCTTCTGGAATTGTTAATTAAGGCTTAACACGGCAGAAATGTGATGGTGTGCAAGAATGTAATTTACCACTTGTGATCAGTCCAACCCTTCAATTATGAGTCTTGGGCTGAGAATTGTTTGTTTGTTTGTTTGTTTTTTTAAAGTCACTGTACAAGCAGTTGGACCCATGTGGTGTTATAGAACTGATAGCAACATCACAAAGGTCAGACAGCCCCTAGTGGAGGTCAAGTGATTCAGCTGCCTTTCCAAAATATTGTCCCCTCGCCAGACTTTGTGTGAGATTTTGCCACGTCATTACATGACCCTGTTGTTTGTTTCTGATAAAAACAGATTTTCCTTTCCTTTTTTTTTTCAAACCTCTTGGGAGGCAGCCTTCTGGCCACTGCAGCTGCAGCTAGCACCCACATAAACACAACGCTGCGCCGGTGCAAAAATAAAAGAGCGAGAGAAAAGAGAGGAAGAGAGAGAGAGAGAGAAAGAGAGAGAATGTGGGCTTTGCCAGCACAGGACTGGCACTGTGCTCTGTCCACAACAAAGACTGCTCGTAAATATCATCCATATACAGTATATAGAGAGCAGCATTGTGCACATGGAGTGACTCTCTCATCCATTACTTCTAATTATAGTGACGGGTGTTTATTTTCTTGCATTTTAGGAATCGCATCACATGCATTGGGACAATTCATCACTGGGATAAGTTGCACTGCCAAGGGCTTTATACAGGCCTCTGCTCGTTCTCTCTTTTTGTCCCTAGAAGCATCATCAACATCGGGTTATCTGAAGCCACGGCACAATAGAGTTTTAAGCTACTGCTGGCATTTTCATTTTGGCAATGTCATGTGGAATGCCTTCCCTCGGAAAATGATTACATGTTGCCAGCGTTTTGCCATTGAAAAGGCCACCAGATTGAATGAGGCATGCTGAATAGGGCAGCTTTTCTTCTGCCATTTCCGCCGCCAGTGCAATTTTCGACGGTGCACATGAGGAGAGGGAGGCCAACCCATATCACAGGAGGGATTGATTTGCTGTCACCGTAATGTTAATTTCAAACAGTAAAGCTAAATTTAAAAGTTCAAATTCGGAACGGAGGATTGTTCACAGTTGGGCGCCGCACAGACAAATCAGACATTTGCTCTTTAAAGGTTAAGAAAAACTGAATTTCCTTGTGACCTATTATTATTAATTTTTTTCTTTAATGAGGTAAATGGCTTGCACTGTAAACATAGAGCACTTTTTATAATCTGGATCCTTTTCTTAACTACTTGAATGTCATTAGTTCAGGTTCTCAAAACAAGAAATAAAGGCAAACAACCCCCCCACCCAAAAAAACCCTGCAGTGGTATGGTCATACAGAGATACATGCTTCCGGGCCAATTTCAAACCGAATCAGCTTCTCTAATTTCATCGAGCTGCTATCAGTATCATACACAGTTATCTTGCCTTCAGCCACATGATGACACCTGGTGTAAAAGAGCATGAGCTCCCCTCGCAGTTAGTCAGTGGAACAGCAATCAAAGCAACTTCGGGGAACACAGAAAGGCAACTTTGCCTCTGTGGCGAACACACACACACACACACACAACTAATACGAGCGTGTACGTGCTTGCTTTCCCGCACGCGCGCGCACTCACGCGCCCAGAGCCACGTAGTACAAGGCAGACCCGACACGTACACGCGACCGCAGAAGAGCCAGCTGACTGCACACAGAAATCATTACAGGCTGTGATTCATCCATAACGTGGAAAATAATAATAATAATAATAATAATAATAATAATCACAGGAAGCATGTTCACACACTATCCAGTATCCAGGCTGGGGCGCGCGCTTTCAGTTAATGGACAAGGCAGCATCCGGGTTGAATTGATCAGCATGGATGTAAAAGAAAAAAAAAGCCACGACTGGAGCGAATACAAATGTCGATGGCCAGCGGTGGGCTGATGTGCAGGCCCGCCAGTGCACCTCCACTCTGAATGTTGACCGGAGAAGCCGCGGCGGCTCTGCGTAATGTGCCAACCCCACATCCTGAACCCTATTCAACCCCGCCGGTGCTGCTGCTCCTTCATGTCCGCACTTCTGCAGCATCACCTCGGGGACGTGCTGCCTCACACGGTGCGGGGACGATCAAGTGCGGTCGAGTACAAACACCCGAGAGACCAACTCGTTTGTGCATCAGATTTGGAGAGGATGGTGTTTAGGCGACAATGAGGCGCGCAGCCTCAACGTCGACGCCACGGAGGAGACATGAGTATGGATTATTTACCCGCCTTATTAAAAGGTGTTTAGAGAAACACAAACAAAAAAAATGGTTATCCATCCTGCAAAGGACACTACCGGCCACCTCGGCAACATGCTGACCAGGCAACATCGCCATAACTGTGCCACATAATATAGCCCTGCCTACCCCGGCACAACCTCGTGGTCAGTGCTAAGAAAATATCCAACCGATTCCTATGATTTTTAGTCAAGGTCCAAGGCGCACTTACCTAAAACTGACTCTCCCCTCTTGGCTGTATCTGCGGTCCGAGCTGCGTTAGTTCTCTGGCCAACAACTTCTGCTGGAGCATATGTATCCAGTGCTCATGCTGGTGGCGCGGTCGGCGATGCTGGATTGCGGATGATTTGGCAATCCTTTTCATGCTCGAGGGGAAAAAATCCGGGGCTCCGGCGCGCTGTCGGACATGGACGCGCAGAGGAAGAAAGTGATGAAGTCCGTCAGCAGAGAGCGCAGGGAAGGGGAGATTTATGCCGACGTGCTTCCAACTGCTCTGCTCTCTCTTTCTCTTTTTTTTTCTTCTCCCCCTCTCTCACCGTAGGAGCCGTTTGTGGGGTGGATATCTAGGAAGGGAGGCTGGGATGCTCAGACTGAGGGCGAGGAAAGGGGAGGTACAAAGCATACAGTCTCATATTGTGGAGGACGGTCATGGCAGACAGCGAGGGGTGGGTCTGCACTGGACGAGGTGGAAGGCGAGTGAGGATAAAGAAGCCGTGTCGTGACTCCTCTTTGCCCATAGGTAAATATTTACAGCCAGGCTGTGGGTTGACCACCACGGAGGGTTTGGCATTTAATATAGAAAGGGGGGCAATTTGGGGATGAGGAGCAGATAAGTCCTCACGATCTAGTTGGCCAGAGGGAGTTTGAGACAAGTGAAACCATAAAGTGCGAAGGCGTTGAGTTACTCAGACGGTGCCACGTGTAGGCTGTGGACTTTACATAAAATACAACGTGACTGGATCACGATGTTCACATAGGCTTCCAGCGACTCGCTGGGAAACGATTAAAAAAAAGAACCCAGACTTAGTTCAAATAGTTTACTTTACCTGTCCATGGTGCTGAAACTCTCAGCATGAAACTCTAATGGTCGCTATCCGTGGTGCTGAAACTCAAGAGGCCTACAAAGTTGATGAAAGTCTACTGAAAATGCCAAATCAAAACAAAACAGCATTATACTTGCACGTGTTAACCAAAGTTATATCTGTGCTCTGAAGAGAAATATTTTAAAGAGGCAAAACTACATATATACAATGAAAAGAAAATTACAGAAAATGTATTGTAACATTTTACACAATTGAAAAAAATGCCACAAAGTTGAAATCACATCCAGGGAGTTTCACTTAATTTCCCTGGTGACAACAGCATTGTTTTTTTTAAAAAACATTATTCATGATTTGGAAAAGTTAATAAACCCTTGCAGGAATGCTGTTTTAAACATATAATTCAGACTACTGTGGTGTATTGTGTCTACTTTGTAGACCTGAACTTACAATAACAACTTGCCCCTCTCTGTATGGCTTCATGATTATAATAGCACATGCAAATTGTATGCATACTTAGCATAATTTTAGCAAATAATGAACTGCATTCATCATCTAATTGTAGTTTAATGATATGTATGCTACTAGCTTGTTAATATCTTAGTCATTAAAAACCATGTGGTGAGCTTGCAAGGTAGTAGTAGTATTAGAATATTTTCTCCCTCATTTAGACTTTTAAATCATGGAAATTCCATAGAAATCACATTCCTAACCTTGAAGCCTAAAAATGTTTTGAAGCACGATGCTAATGAAGTCATGCAGTGTACGCTGAAGAACTACAAGTGGGCTTATGTCAGTTTAATTTAGAAGAACCTATCAGTTATTTTGTCACATTCCCGTATTTCAGAGTAATTGGTTTCAGAAAAACAGACATACAGCTCTGATAAATTATATGTTACAAGATGATGGAAAGTGCGCATCGTATTATGAAAAAACAATTTTATATAAGTCATTAAAAAAAACTAGCTGAATTTCCATCCAATATGACATCTGGTGTGTATGTGTATGCATGCGGCAGCACCTAAAGTTTACTGGAGCTAGATCAAAGCGTGCAAGTCAAGTTCTGAATTGATTTTGACAACACTGTCTCCATTGCAATCGCAGACAGCTTTTCAAGTCACTAGCTCTCCAATGTTCCACTTATAATCAAGTGCTTGAAGCATCCACTAACGGGCAAAAAAAAACCTGGCGGGGCCAGCACTGTACTCAATGAGGCTGGATGGATAAATGGTGCCATTACAGTCTCATTAGCCTGGAAGTGATAGAAACACGTGACAAGTTGCTGTTGCAGTAGCAGATCTATTATTCTCCCACAGTCACTAAAGCCATTTCATTCCACAATTCTATGAAATTTAATTAGAAACTTTCTTTGTGACTTTGTTTAGCATGATATTCTGAGATTTAATGTAACCGAAGGAATTGTAGAGTTAAGATAAAAGTTGTGTTACTGCTGACAGCAAGAACTGCAGGTTAGAACTACATACTGCTTCTGAATGCTATTAAACCACCAATGCCATTAAGTACACCTGTCTGCTTGTGTGTGTGGGGGAGGTTGGGTGATGACAAGCAAAGTGTTGGAAGGATTCATATTTTAAATTCCCCCATCACCAGAGGGGAGGTGCTGGTGAGGAGTTGCTGGCAAAGTAAAAAGAAAGAGGGGGATTAAAAGGAGAAGCAAACAGACTGAGGAAACAGAAATGATGACAAGAAAGGAAAGGTCTATAAATTATTTGATTTTTTTTCATGAATTATTAAATCAGTTGGAATGTGATCCGCAGTCTATTGTGTACCACACAGTCACAGTTACATCAAAACATCCTGTATTTTCAAGGGCAAAATAGCCTTTGGACACGTAACAGATAAAGAGCATGAGATCTGTTCTGTTGATCAGATTCTATACCTCACATCAAAGTTTGTTCAGGGACACATTGCCTCAAGCAGAGCCAACAGGATGGCCGGTTCACAGACTTATGGGGGTCTTATTAGTGAGTTTGGACTCAAATCAAACTCTTGAGGTCCAACTGGACTTCGGCTGGAGGTTTTTCTGCAACAGCATACCAATTTCTTGGCAAAACAATCTCTAAATGGGGTTG
Organism: Trinectes maculatus; assembly: GCA_016785345.1. Classification (NCBI taxonomy): domain Eukaryota; kingdom Metazoa; phylum Chordata; class Actinopteri; order Pleuronectiformes; family Achiridae; genus Trinectes; species Trinectes maculatus. The sequence goes on from JAFBJQ010000420.1 coordinate 867,394, forward strand.
AACTATTTTGGTGTCATTTGTGAGCACCACTTGAACACAAAACAGAGTTGCAGGAGTTTTTCCCCTTCCCTCCCCTCCCTCCCCCCGGTCTGCCAGCATTCTGCCGAAATTATTCAATGGCCAACAGCGAGTCAGCAGCAGTCAGGCGCGTAGTGAGCAGTTTCAAAGCGTGTCTGCAAATGTCAACACTGGTCTATTAAGATGCTAAAGAGTTTGTTCCTTATTGTTAAGTACCATTGCTAATAAACACTGCTTGTCTTTGGAGAGTAAAATAGAGTTACATCACAAATTTATTTTGTATCTTATTGCTGCCATCTGTTCTGTAAAAAGCATGTTTTCTTTTCCTCCTACTACTTAAAGAAATGTTAACAAATTCAAAAAAAGACTTCACAATAAATATAATGTTGACTTTTAGTAGTATTTTAACGACCAAGATCAATGAATGCATTGCAGAAGAAAATATAAAGAACATAAACATTGCATAAACCTTGCAATCAAGGTTTTAGAGACTGAAATAACAAATACAGCAAAGGACTATGTAGACGTGATGGGGTGAAACCTAATACCAGAATGTTCCAATGTGACATGATGTCATATGCTGGGAAAAAAGCCGTTAGCTGATGGGTGAAAATAAACACTAAATTTCACTCAGGAATCCGACAGGACTTGATGCTGGCATTATTACATACTTTTCGTAAAAATAAAATATAACCATAGTAGTGTGAGTGTTGTTGTGATAGTAACACATTATTAGCCCTATAGCTGGTGGAGTCCAGCACACTAATAATCGATAAACGGCCATCAACTTCCTTAATGGCTTCTTGTGACTAGAATTCATGCAGTGCATGCATTTAATTAGTGTTCCTGCCACATATCACCAAAGTTTATAACTCACTGCCTTCCGGGCTTATTCCACTGTCGAGAAAAAATATACTTTTGTGCCTCACAGATTTGACCCAATCAGCCACATAACTACAATTATTATACCACAGTCTACACCAGCCCAGGCATAAACCCTTACAGGAGCTAAATTTATCTGGACAGTAACGATCTCGAGTATACCTCCTTGTTAGGAACCATGGGCTGAATCTTCATCCGAGCTGCCTAGAAGACTATTAGAGCTTGCTAGATTGACAACCTACTAATGGCTGATCTCTAAGGCTAAGGCCACAGAGATGTTTCTGCCCAGTGTTAGCACATGCTGTTACAGAAGCCTGTCACCCTGTACCCAGACTTCTCCCTGCCAGGACTATGAAGGAGAAGACAGATGTCCAAATAGTCAGCAGGTCCATCAGTCATGAGGATTTTATCTCTCGAAGGGATGAGGGAGGGAGGGTCAAGTGAGAGGAACACAGATGAATGAAGATGATACCATTCCAGCCTTTCTGCTACTCTAATGGAAAACAAACACATTCTCAGCAAGTTTTCTGGGTAATACGACAGGATCCAAACACAATGGCACCAACTTCTAAAAGTATTACCTCGCTTCTGCGGCTACTGCATAAAACTTCAAAAAGAAAATAAAGTTTTAATTTTGAGAGCTATTCGGCGTGCGTGATTATTACTGTAGCTTTGTTCAAATAAATGAAGGATGATGTTAAAGAAACAAGTTCATAGGTACACCTCATGCTAAATACATTCTGATATAGTGTTTACTCAGCAGAAAGACACAGGGAGCCACTGTGTTTCAGGCAGACATAGAGAGAATGGTCCGGGTGTCACATTCACAGATACACTATAATATTTGATTTAAACGTGAACATCTCATTGTTCTCGTGGATTAAATGAGATAAAGACTTCTAATGTCGCTTGCAATAAACTTTATTTTCAGTCAGTGTCCTGCGGCGCATTGTGCTCTTCATGAAGGTGAATGTCGACACAAAGTCAAACGATTGATTTTTAGACATATGCAGCTTTTATAGATGGAAGATGGGAAAGCGGTCAACCCAAATCTAAATTAATGTTCTAAGGTTCCTGTAAATTGCTTTACCTGCACAAAATGTTTAGTAACAACCGGTATATAAAAACAAATGTAGCTCTAGCTTAAGAGCAATCACTCCGCGGTACAAGTGGATCCACAGTCTTTGTTGAAGGTCATCATGATGTTGTGATGGCAAAACAAGATCACAGCCGTCAACTTGTTTGTGAGATACACAGAAAGTTTCGTGCTCAGTGACAGTGACAGGGACCTTGAATTAGGTAAATAATAAAAGGAGTGTTATAGGTAATATCACAGCATGTGGCAATGTTGCAGTCAGTGTGTGGGTGGCTGCTCAGCATGAAGTTACCAGATTTCTAATAGCCCATCTGGCACAAACGCAAAGGACTGAGCACATTAAGGTTACAAACCATATAACAAGTGTAACAAGGCATTAAGAAAGAGTGTGGAGGGTTGCTTCTTTAAGGACATTTTGGGTATTTGAATGCTTTGCGTATCATTCTTTAAACATGTAGACATGCCTTTGTCTGCACTGTCATTGTAAACATTTAGCTCAAAAGATCATTTTTTTTATTGTATTTGTTATTCATTAAATACGTTGGTTTGGCAAAAAAATAAAGTTGACAAAGGACAAACCAGATATATTTATATTGGAAGATGCAATATTTTCAGTCATCCACTTGCTTATATTAGAAAAATGTTTCATTCATATATTTGAAAACAGATTTAAATAAGCATCTAACTTCTGCAATTTCAGGCAAAAATAAAGTTTCAGGCGCCACACACACACAAAGACTGTTTCTTATGGGAAACATAATTCATTGTAAACAGTGGTGCAGCTGTAACTTGCACTGCGAGAAACAAATGTGCAGAATACTGAGTAACTGCCAAGCGGTGTGGACGTCACCGACGCATTATTATGAGCACTCAAGCGCAGAGTGTGTTCAAGGATAATTCACAGATGAATCACAGAGGACAGAAAACTGCTACACGACTGCAGACGGAAACTTTTCAGCATGGTAAGAACTCTGGCCCTAATCAGTGACAACACAGCAGGTAGTTTGCCATTAACAAACAATTACATATTGGCACTCACACTGTTGTTGTTGTTGAATACCTTAAATATCCACATACATGTAGGGTGTGTTGTTTGCTGTGTAGTTTTATATTCCAAACTATTACAGTGCCAAATCTGTCGAACTGACAATCATCCTGAGATAAATGGATTAAATAAAGAAAGAAACTATCAAGAAGTTATCACTTGAACTCTCCAATAGAAACGTTGGCGAAATGAAGGCAGATTAACTATCTGCTGACTATGGGGAGCGCACTCTGCTCTCCTTGCTCTTGGCAAACCACGTAATTTCAACAACAACAACAAAAAAAACGCCTTGTTTGTCTCTTGCTCGATACAGAGGAGAAATAAACATATGCAATAGGATTATAAAGGGAAAGAAAACAAAGCGGCCTTGAGAGCAGTTGTTGAGTCTAAATAATTAAGCGGTGATTAGGATGTGGCCAAAGGCTGTCTGCTGGGCTCAGTGGCGTGCTGTGGACCGGGCTGAGGATCTCCATTTGGAAAAGTGGGATTATGGCATCCAGCAGGGAAGAAGACTCGCGCCTTCCACGAGACAGCAGCTCTTCCTGTCTGAGCATTCACCTCCTCCATGTAACTCTGCATCTTAATTCCTTCTCACGTTATATTTTGCCTTTTTCATGTGTGTACCCACTGTTTATTTATTCATTCTACGTTGCACTGTGAAGACATGCACTCAGCGCTGGGCACATTTGAATACAGAAAAAAAATAATAATTTCGTCACTCTCCTCTTTTATTGATAAAATCATATTCCATTTTTTTGTTTGCAGAAATGTCTTGCTGCCTTAATAAAGTGCTAATTTAAGCTGTGATGATATTTTAATCACCCAATTCAAACGGGGAGTTGAGTACATCAGCCCCAGGTAGTTTTTCTTTTTTTTTTAAGCACCTGTGTTACAAACCCCACATTCTCCTGCGTCTCATTACAAAACGCAGCATGAAGCCAATCAGCAGAACTTTTTGGGCTGAGAGGAAAATTTGAAAGCAACACAAGTGTCGACAGTGAAGCACCACAACGTTACTCAAGGTAAAGCTCAAAACTCGATAAAATGAAAGAGAAAAAAAAAGTTGGTTGCCAGACTGTGTTCTGGGAAAATAGTGAGAAAACACATTGCAGAGTGACATAAGGTCAATGAGAAGGTGGATTGTGTGGTTTAAGGTTGTGTACTTTAAACAACATAAAAAACAACATTGTCTCATTAAGACTGAGAGAAAACTTGAGCAGGCACTGAGACTCTCTGAAAGTGAGTGGAGAAGGTGAGGTACCTATTTTCTGTTGACCACAGCACTGTCTCTGGAATAATGCCTGAAGCAAAGTGGACAAAAAGGCCAAAAGCAAAAAACTGAGTTAGACAAGCGAGTCTACAACCAACTGATTACGACCCAAAGCGAATAAATGGTAAAACAATATTCCATGACACCATTTCACGCCGCAAAAATAAATTCAGCCTTTTGACATTTATCGAAATTGTTGAATAAATTTACGACTAACTGGTGGTGAAGGTGCCACCGGTGTCACCGAAGACGGCGCAAGGAGAGTCTGCATGTGCAGCGGACCAGGACACCCGCGGAACAGACTGGTCCACGGGGCAGAGTCTAACAGATGCACTGTTGGGAAGACGGGGGGTTGGGAAGACGGGGGGGGGGTGCAAAGGAGCTCTGCTGAGGCATGAGGGCAAAGCCGTCTCCCTCATGGTCTGCTTAACTCCAAAATTAACCATATGCTTTGTATTGTAGTGCGCTTACTGTCTTGCCTGAGGCTCCGTCGCTTAAGAGTATTGTAAGTATCCGAATGGAGCTGAAAGATTAAACTGACCCCAGACATTAGCAAACCGGTAATAAACCAGATGTATGCTTTTAGAGCAGCAGCCATTCATCATGCACAACTAAACATTCAAGTTTATATCAGGCACCTTCAATTTGAAAATGTGCATCAAGTGACTGCATCAAAATGAACTGATTTCCTAAGAGGGCTGAAAAGAGAATAAAAGAATTATCTGCTGCTAATTAGATTTTGCAGGCTTTTCTGTTTCCTATTTGCAGAGAGGCATAATGCTGTGGGGCTGTGCAAATATCTAAAGCAGATGTCTGAAGGAGAAAGAGTTCACACATAGCAGATAGCAAACAATGTGTCATAAATATTGACATCTCATTGTGACAGCTGCAAATTCCTGAGTTCCTGTCTGTACTCCCTCGGCAAACACAGACAAACACGCGCGCGCGCACACACGCAAACGCGCCTTTGTGTCAACAGAAGATTCGAAGTCGTGTTGAAAGCTTGTACAGTCGGAAGAGCAACACTGTCTTCTGAGGGGGGGAAAAAAAAATAGTGACTGCCGCGAGGAGGTGGCACATTTGCTTTCTATGACCTGATTGACTGAGCTGGAGCTGCAGTAGCTCTGCAACCACGGGTGTAGAGTCAATACAGAGCTGAGTATAAACAGATGGTTTTTGCATGATGATGCGCGTGTTGTAAAGATGCTCAAGGGTAAGGTTACATCTGCAGTGAATGGTGACAAAACTGTTTAATAAACTGTATGGTTCCCTTAAAAAACAAAAAAAAAACGAAATGAGGCCACAATGATGGTGATATTACACAATTCTCTACCTGGTCCTCTAATTCACTCACTCAATAGCATCCAGCTCATCTGGGCGACTATAGCAACATCTTAAAGGTGAGTGATGTCTGGATGACAGCTCAATCTCGTAAACAGCCGGGATGGGCTTGAAGTTATTCAGCACAGTCGGTAAAGCCACGAGTGACCGAATCGCTTCATCCCATGTGCCAATCTTTGTCAAGCTCTAATGTAATTAGTGTGGATCTTCTTCTCTGCCTGCTCTGGCCTTGTGTTGTTTGATAAATGTAATTAGATTAAATGCGCATCAGCAAGCTAAGTCACCAGTCTGAGAAATGCGACGAGAAAGTCGTCATTAGCAACGCAACAAGAAAAAGAAACGCACTCAGCTCACGTCCTGAAATAAGGTCAAAATAACATACACAGATTATAACAAAACTGCCAGGTATATCTGGCAAAACATCAGATATATGTTTTGTCATATATCTGAATACATGACAAAACACGCGTGTTAAATATTCAATACAAACACATTAGTGTATTCAAATTTGGCAGAAATAGTCACTGGACCTAGTTTTGTTATCTTACTTCTTAAATGTTCATCAGAGTTTCCTCATGTTATTTTAGTCTTAGCGTTTGGATTAGACAGCGGAGGTAAAACAGATTGGTCGAAACTTGGTCCACTTGGCTGTCTAATTTGACGAGAATTAAAAGTGCATCTGGCTAATGGTCAGTTTAACCTGCTGGTCGGCCCTGAGGGAGAAAATGAAGTGCGGCTCGGGAGAGAATCGGTTCATCAAAGTGATAAATGCTGTCAGCTGGACATTATTCTGAACAAGCTGAGACGTTATAGTTTGAAAGTGAACTGTCTCATGGTCTAACAAACAAAAGGGAAGATTAAGGGGCGCGTTGTGATTTGAAAAACGCATCCAAGTGGGAAGCAGTGTGGATAATTCAACTCATTATAGAATAGACAATGAGCCCTCAGGTGGCAGTACAGTCGAGAGGAATCAATAAAAAATACAATTGTTGGCGGAGAGGATCGTCTGACTTGAATGGCTGCATGCGGCGAGGAAAAGCACAACTGAGAAAAAGTGTTGCCTTTAACTGTGCGAGATGTCGCGGGCTGTCTGATGTCATGGCGGACACTAACATGGGGGCCACTTGAGGCTGTGCATTGTATAAGATCTGATTTCTATCCACAAAGCTCTATTCACCTCCATTGTAGAAAGAATGAAATGTTCTACGCTGAAGATAATGGCTACACAATGGGTTCATTCTCTGAATCACACATATCATGTATCCTTATATCCTGAATAACCACTGTGCTTCATTACAGATCGCCAGTGAACTGTAATGACCATGTGCTTTGTTGATTTGAGGGGACAACATAGTCAAAACAGAATAATATACTATATGTTTGAAAACCTATTTGTTTTGGATGAGTCTTCCGCCCATCACTTTCTCGACCTGCTCTTTCTTTCATTACATTTTCAGTTGAGATTTACACGTCTTTACCGTACATACATGCGGCAGTTTATTTTAGGCTTCAGCTAGAGATACTTGTGAAAAACACAGGATTATCACCCGGTGGAGTGAGTGTTAAAACAGATTGCACACAAGATGCTGCTGTGAAATCTAAACCCCACAGTAATTTGCATGTTGTAAATCCATATAGATATGGCAGGGACACTGGAAGAAATCAATGGAGAACCATATGGGTGGCTCATGTATATTTTGTCCTCAAACCGGGTCTGTTATTTACCCTTGAATGACAGTTTTCTGATGTGCGTGTGCCAAATCCAGCAGTGATACTCTAAGGACTACGGATTAATTTGACTGCGTAGATAATCCCGACTGTGTGGTAGATGGCCAGCAGTGATGCTGGTGGGTAAACACTATGTGAGGAGTGAACTCAGAATGATCCCCAAGTAAGATATTACAAATATATCCTCATCTGAAATAATGTAAAACAGGATATCCTCTAACGCAAGCCGTGCTTTGTGACTTGACCGGTGTTCATAAAAATGTTTCTAAACATACCACATATTTTCTTATATTTATATTTGGGAAGGTAGCAGAAAGCAAATTAGATTTTCAAAGCTAATGAACAAAAGTTGCACAAGCAAGTGAGGCAACCTTGTCGAGACACACAAAATACGATGCACCTCTTAAAACTTTTAGATGTGAGGTTGAAAAGCTTTTCGGTTGGCTTGAAACACTGTACTGTAGCTGTTACTGAAAACCGTGTGCGGTGCTTTGTCTCAACATTATGCTTAAGTCAAAAATCAATAAAACCAAAGCGCAAGACCGTCTCTTCGTTTGACCTTCTTCACTCTTTCACGATTTTTTTTCCTTCTACTTTCAATGGAATTCTATCATAATATCAATTTAATCTGATCGGTCAGGTAAGTGTGGTATGAAGGCAAAGCGCCATGTGATGTTTTGTTGAGCAGTTGGTGCTCTCTCTCTGTCCAAAGCAAAAAGTAAGTTGCAGATAGTAAATCTGGTATCTTCTTGCCTAGCATTTAGTAAACTATGAATGATGAAAGAACAGTTAAAACCAAATATGGCATTTATCTTTTTATATTCAGACTTTAGAAATACACCCAGACCGAATCCTTTGAACTTATTCTTTATCGTCTAATTGACCACAGTCTGGGCCAAAATACCTCCCAGATAATCTTGCAGGTTTGCCCCCCACTACCATTTCAGCTCTCTATCATAAACTGCTAGCATTTTTTGTTTTGTTTCTGTTATCTAGTAGCTGACATTTTGATAAAATGAATAAAGGCTTAGATCACAGGGAATGTTATACCAGTCAAAGAATGAGCGCTTTCCAAAAAACAAATTAAGTGCATTTCCTAGAACTCTGTCATCGCCATCACCCTCCCACACAGCATGATGTCGGACCAGGTGGCAGAATTGTTCTTTCGCAGCAGCTTAGGAGTCATTTTGAATCCAGTCCTGATTTTGTACATGAACAAGAAATGACAGAGCTGTAGGGTTTCATCTTATTATACATTATATATATATGGCATTCACAAATCTCCAGTATACGTGGCATATTCCTGTCTAAAGCATACAGACATTCCACATTGTACTGCAAATCACCTGAAGCTGTCGACAAGTACACATTGTACGAGTAACACCGCCGCATACACACACAGACGCACACGTATACAACGCAACGCACCCACCTGACTTTAGTGGCAGTAACAATCGATTTATATGATCCATTCTGCTCATATGGCTCACTGCAGAACGAGCCTTCATCATCCGCAGGTACATGTTCAGGGTTTGTGTTTCTGATGGACAAAACCCGGGACCACCACAGAAATTGCTGCAGCATTGCACCATAACCACCCCCCCTAATTTGAAACGAGAAGATTACAGGAGTGATTTATGAGACAACACAACTGTTGTTGCATTACTCAAATTACATGTTGCATCACTGAGAGGTATCTCCACATTCAATAGCAGAACACACCTCAGCCGTAAACATGGAAGGTGTGTGCGCCCCGTCTGTCCTGTTGGTGTTCTCCATGTCTGGAGCATGTCTGGAGCCCTGTCATTTTTCAACTGTCCTCCTCAAGGAGAATCTCAGCTCTTCGCTGACGTTGTGCAATGCATCATCACACGTGGTATGCAAAATACACTGCAGCTTAAATCTGGTCTGCTGTTCATGAGGTATAAATAGAGACAGTATGAAAAATATCCTCATTAATGCTGAGTGAATTTTTGGTAACAATAGCTTTTGTGAGCTTTTGCAAGGCCCCTTCCCCGTTGTGTTGTCTTTCTTCCGAATCTGTGATTTTCTCCAGGTATCAGTGTGTGTTTTTTAATCTATTCCGATGTTACTGAGTGTTTCAAGGTAATAACAATTTGTCCGTCTACCTGCTGGAGGACAATTTCCTTCTGGAACTAGACTAGAGCATCCGCAGACTGCGCCAAATGCAGCACAGGAGTAGCACTGTTGAATCTGGCTTGGAAACAGTAGGCCATGTGCTGTAAGCTCATGCCATCTCCACAGCAGTGGACAAGCTGCCGAACATTATGGACAACCAGCATGAATCCATTGCATCAAGCAGGGATTTCCAAAACTCCAAAGGTGGCACTAGGGTTTTACAAGACCACACCACGCTAAGACTGGCCTGTTTGGAGAGGATGGGCCGGTTTGATTGTGGCTTCACAAGAGGGAAAACTCATTTCTTTTCGATGTTGACAACTTCGAAGAACCAATTTGGCGCTGACACGACAGTCCGCTCGTGAGGCAGCTCAACTTTGTAATCTGGGTTAAACTTTTGCCAGAACATAATGCGGCGTTATCTGGCAAAACGTTCCGTTTGCCAATCAGATATGAGCGGCGCACATTCGTGTTCGTAGCTCGAACAATGTATTTCTGCTGCTTACCTCGCAATCACTGGATCAAAAGATGAAATGATTACCTCCAGGGTAATTTCTCAGAGCGGCACAGTCCTCCTCGCCGCAGTCCTGCATATAATATTAAAAACTGGTAAGCAGTGTTTTGGTGCCTGATAAGCCTTCAAACTCATTCATTTCTCAAACTCGACTTCAGGGATCATATTTAATTGTCTCATCAGTAACTGAAGCAGCACATCCCCACCAACAGAGCCGCTTTAATTTCCAGAAGCCCTGAAAACCCATTTTCTCAATCATCTCAATCTTCTTACTATGAGTAATGGATCCCTCGCGAACACACAGTTTTCTTCTTATGTCTATTATGATTTTTTTTTATTTTTTTGTTATGTCTGTCTTCTACTCACTGGTTTGTAGCAGGCAGTCATCGTGAAAACCACAATTTGGTGATATCTGTGAGCCACTGTCAACGCAATCTGATTAAACCACAACCAATCTAATTAGCTGAGTTTCGCAGCTTTCAAAAAACCTATTCCACTTTTTTTTAAACAATTTTTGACAGTTTTTTTTCTGCCCTGTGCAAAGTGGTGACGAGCCTACGCTCGGTGACGCACGCAATTGTTTTTCTGATTTTACTAAAGCTGATCTGAAGTCACGGGGCCGGTTTTTATTGTCGTAATTTTAAGGATGCAATGTGATGCAAAAAAAAAAAAGCCACACTACTCCCATTGTTTGCTTTTGACCAGCAGCTGGCAGTTTAGCTGGCCTTATTCTTGTAAAAACAGAAAATCCCAGTAAATGTGCAAAAGTTTTACTGACCAGTCAAACTGAGTGCAACTGACTGCACTGTCTCTAAAGTCACAGTCAAATTAACCCGACTCAATTATTAAACACAGCATCTGGTAAATTCTTAATCTCACATACCGATTTTTTTTTAAAGCAAAAGAACTTTTGCACATAGGAATATTTAAAACTTACTGACACAATATTACCCTGATATTGAGAGACTATTTTCATAGCATTGCGTAAGCCCATTAGGTAACAAATTGACTTGTTTTCACTTCAGCTTTTTTTTCTTTTCACTAAAAACCTGCTAAATAAAGACATAAAACTTAGCAACGGCATCCGAATTTCACTTCCCCTAATAGATACGAGCACTGCAGTGCTAATTTGTTTAACCGCTCCATTAAAATACGTGTCCACTTTTTGTTGTTGCGTTGGGAACCTACACAAACGTCAATATAGAAGTGGGAAGGGAAAATGCTGATAGTCTCTGTGCTAGACAGTACAGAGTAAATTCATTCTGCAGCCTCGGCTTCAGGGATGCATCTCAAAAGTGGAACAGACATCTTTGCAACTGAGCTCGTTTTCTGAGAATGCGAGTGCTTTGGGAGGAAAACGCCTTCCTTTCAATGCATGTGTGCATGCACTTAGGCGGATGCATGTCAGTGTATATGTGCATACATCCGTCTTTGAATATGACAGGTAATTGTAAGTGTAAACATCTGGGTGCAGGCAGGAGGAAAGGATAGGTGTTGACAGTTGTTTTTTTTCTGCTGAGGTATTCCTTTTAACACTCAGGAGACTTTGGACGCTTCAAGCCCAGAAATGCAATTTCAAGAGAAGCATCTGTCTCAAGCTTTATATCTCTTTGCAACTGTGGCCCATTGAGCAACATCTCTGCATCACTGCTTGACCCATGGTCATTCCCTCCCTTGTTTTGCTCCCTGTTCATCCCTCCCTCCATTTTCTCTCCACCTGCCCCTTCTGTCATGGATGATCCTGTTTGATGGTAACTTCACGAAGGCATGAATCGAACGCACCGCTCTGAGGGTCAGAGTCGAGGGAGGTCCAGTCGGTCGGTCGGTCAGACATTGGTTTTCTTTACCCCTCAACACCTTCTGGCAAATAAAACAACCGTGCTGTTGTTCACAGTAGAAAACACATTTTTAAAACTGAAAGGTAATGTAAGTCATGGGTCCACTGTGACATTTCATTATCCCTCTGAGAAATATCACAGGAATGAAAACACTTTGTCTTGACAGTATGATATTGCTAGTGTATTTTTATATTTCACATTTTTAATACGTACACCTTTTGATTCGATTTAAGGCCACATTGGTAGTCTGCATAATTGTCAGGCATACCCTTTAGATAATAATGAATGACCTTTAGCGTACTGACAAGCCCTACTCTCTGGGTAATCTAACCCATCACCATTAAAATCATTTACCAGGTGGGGGGGCGATAAAGCTTACCTAGCTTTGATGATACCACAAGGGCAGCAGCAATTTGCAGATACAAATCAGAAAATGATTTTGCATTAGCAATCACCTCTGGGTATCTGCAAATGCCTGGGGGAGATGCAGAGGAAAAATATGATTATATGCCATTTTCTGCACTTCAGTCACTTTTTAATTGAGGGGAAAACTGGCATTTAATTAACAATTGACCAAAAGGAAATGAGTTTTATTGATTTGTTAGCTGACGAACAACATTCACGGGCAGCTCACTGGCTTGGTCCTCAGAGGGAGCGGACAGAGACTGAGTTGTTTATCAGCAAATATTGTAGCAAGCTTTTTGCAATCTATGTCTGCATTCAATATGCGGACACGTGCCTGTAGGGGGAGGATGTGAGTGGCCTGGATAATGGGTGAAATTACAACAATTGTGTGAACTTAATATCTCGAAATCTAAGCAGGTTCAGTTGATTCGAGTCATGCTCTTACTGAGAACTGATAGAAATTTAATACAGGAAATTCAGAGATGACCATCATAAAACTATAGCTCTTTGCGATACTTTCCGAAAAAAAATGTTTTGTTATTACAGGTTTTCTTGTAGGAAGTGAATTTGAAATCTGAAGTGGGGTCGACAGGACTGAATCGAGGTAGGAAGTGAGAGAGCAGCACTTATCCAACACTCATCAACGCCACCACTGTGTTGACGTGAGTAAAACCCATTTTGCAGTGCAGCTTCCCAGCATCAGTAGATTCAGGTGTGGGACGTTTCCAGGTATTATTACTAATTAATTATTATACAAAATGGAGACTGTAAACACAGAGGCTAACTCAAGATTTACAAGAATCCTCAAACAAATTTTTTTAAAAAAAAGTGTATTTAACATCTCACAATGAGAGTGTGAGAAGAACAAGGCTGACCATGACCCACAAGTTCACAGATTTTTGACAACATTCAGGATTTTGCAGTTGTTGCTCTTCATTAAAAATTGTCAGATAAAGGAACCACATGTCAGCAACAGGACATAAGGTCATGCAGGTTCTGGTACGCAACCAGACAATTTGACAACATAGGTTAGGATTGAGAGGCAACTCGAGAAACAGAAATAGTAGCAGTGTGATACAGACACACCCAGACAAGCTCTGTCCTACATAGAGTAAACCTGTGTATTTTTACTCGAAACCTTTATAAAGTTTAGTTTAGTTTGTATAACTCAAAACCTCCTTCCTCAGTCCTTTCGAGCAGAAGAGTGAAGACCTGCTTTCACACAGCTCTCTGAGGGGTGTGGGGGGGGGGGGGGGGGGATTCGGGGGGGGGGGGGGGGGGGGGGGGGGGGGGGGGGGTATTCCACTATGTCAAGTCAACCTGGTCACATCGCAAAGACGCGTACGACGGGAACGAGCAGCTGTGGACGCGAGGTCAGCCTGAGTGAGACAGTTGGGGCCTTGCGCGGTTAGATTGTTACGTAACATTGTCTTGTGCCTTCTGCTTAAAGTTGTGACTTTACAGCTCAGAACAACTTGGTGCCACAGTCTCTGGCTTTTGTTTGGTATCTAACAGCAGACAGCAAAACACGCTGCACATTTCCAGTTCGTCGTCTGCATAGTGAGTGCGCACAAGCTCGACCAGGATGACATGCGTCACCTGAAAACTGCTGTCATTCTAAACACCCCATCAAACCCTGTTCGAAAGCTGGCAGTTCAACAGAGCAGTGCTCGATACTCCGGAAGACTGTGGGAAAAAAAAAAGACGGAAGAAATCATTGGGTACGCGTATCCAACTGCCAGCCGCCAAACCTGATCTGACAAAAATCCCCAGAGTATATTAAAAAGTATATTAAAAGCAGTTTTTGGATATTACCATCATTTTTTATGAGCATTTTTTACTCTGGCTCATTTTGGATTTCTCATCTCACTGTCAAAAAAAGGGTGAGCACGAAAACGGAGAAACGACACAAGGCTGCAACAGTGTGAACGTAAAGGGTAAAGCAATGACAGGAACAGAGGGCAAGAAAGCACAAACTCCAACTGTGCTTTAACTCGTCGGGTAAACAAATAGACTTTTGATTGCTGCATTTCAACAAACACACACACACACACACACACAAACAGGCTTCACAACAACTTGTTTGATGGCTGCTGTTGGGTGGGAGTGCTGCGTTCCAGATCTCCTCACTAGCAGAACTGTGTGGGTGGAGGAGCACGTCTGGAGAATGGAAACAGAGCCAAGGTTGCAGCTCATAACACCAGGCGGTCGCATGTGCTCCAGCATCGACACCGCACTCTCCACACATACACACACAAACTGCCCCTCAACATACGGTATAATCACTCGCACGCAAATTAGCTCGGGCGCACACCTCACCTTGGTTGCCTCGGTTCAAGCAAGTGGACAAGAGCATTTTCAGCAGCATCGTCCAGTCATTACAGTCGAATGATCGTACCATGCCGTGGCCCCAAACCGCCCGTTCATCCCCACTTTAATTTATTTCACCCCCTCTCTCTCTGCTGCTTTGAGCCACAGTGAAGGAAAAGAGTCGTGGACTAGAATACAGCTGAAGTGATAATAAACCTATCCGTGCTTTCTCTTGCTTTATTACTTTTGCTGCATTTCATGACATTTATATGTTGTCGTATGCGCGGGATTAAGTCGAACCGTCCAGAGGAGAGGGGGAGCAAATAGAGCACATTAAAAGGTAAGAGAAAAAAAAAGACTGATCTCTCTTTCCTTGATGGGTCTTGAGCTTGTGGTGACTGCTGATTAGACCGACACAGAAGTTCTGACTTGGTTTCAAAGCAGCCTGCGTGTGCACTGTGTGTGTGCGTGCTCAGGCACTTGTCTTTTATGTACAACTGTGTGTGTGTTTGCATAAACGGGTAATCCAGCCATTCATCATGGTTTCATTTCTCAGCCTCATGAATAATGTCAGGGTGTATGCATCTATTTGATGTCTCACAGTATAGGACTGCAGTGCAGCAGAGGTGATTTCTAGTCACTGTAAATGAAAACTAATCGATTACAATGAATCAAGTCACTGCACCAAACGCCATGTATATTTTATTTAATTGTGCAATGGACTAATATGGAAATAAGCGTTTGTTTGTATGTGTATTAAAAAGCAGGAAGACTGTTGCTAAAGCTGTGAATCTTCTTTACTCACTCATGTGTGGGTAATGGAGCGGTGAGATGGCTACAAATGTTTATCTCGATTTTTAAGTGAAGAACAAGAGCGGTCTTGCAGCAATGGAATAACAATAAGCGAAGGCAAAGAAAATCATGTATAAAATAGAAGAGATTAAGTCCAAATATGGAGTAAACGATAACTACAACGCATCAAAATACATAAAGATAAAGCCCAAAAAAACGATTTAACAGTTCTATCAAGACAACTTTTTTTCTTTCGCTAACCTGTGGTTGCACAACTCGTTTCAGACACAGAACTTTCCACAAGCACTGGCATCTGTCACTAGTGAGGCCGGATGAAGATTGAAAGCGCTTGAAAGAGGCAGTCCTTGCATGTCCTCACCGAAGAAAAACATCACAACTCACAGAAAAATTCACAAAAACAGAAAAAGCAGACAACCACTGCCGCTGTAATATCGGGACAGAGAAACAGCAGACGGATGACAGCCCTCAGCCGTCTTCAGCGCCCAGTTTTCCAGCATCCCTGGGTATGAAACCAAGCAAGGGGCATAAGAGATGGATGAAGTTCAAGGATGTCTGACAGATGGACAGTCGAGATGCGGGGCTAGCCCCTAGCAGTCGTAATTAAGTTGCATAATTGCACCCATAATGATTCAGTCTGCCTTCAAGTCAAAACACTTCCTGACACACAGCAGAGAAGACTGTCATCTGCCTGCCTTATGTCTTTCTGCAAAAAAAAAAAAAAAAGCTTCAATGCAACCAATGAATCAAGATTTCACCAAAGCAGAGGAAGGCTTCTTTTGTTAGGCTGGTGTATGATACAGTCCCTGCGGTTGCTATGGTGGCTTTTTATCAGAGAAATCCATCCACAGTGCTCTGAGTTTATGCCTCTGCCTCAAACTCAGGGACTGGATTAAAGACCAGAGACCACTGCATAAAACAACAACAACCTACTAAAAGCTCAAAATTATGGAGAGCAGTCAAAGAGTGTAGGGGGCTTTACAGACACTTGCCTGCCAAATCAACAAAACAAGCACAAGAGTTAAGACGGGCCACTAAAAGGGTAACACCCAAGAACACAAACAAATAATGGGTGAGCATTTGTGGCGCATTTAACTGCAGGTTCTGTAGCAGGGAATATGCACTTGTTCTATGCAACTGTACAGTGGATAATATCCAGCAATGCAAAGTGAGTGTGTATAAGTGTCACTTCTGATTGATGCCACTGTAGATGGCAAGCTGTCCAGGCAGAGACGCAGTCAATCTCTATTTTTATGGAATTATAGTTTAAGTAAATGAGAGATTTCGCAGTTTGAAAAATTTGAATCCATGAGATCGTTATTGATGACGTCCAGGAAAAATAAAAAGCGTGTGGTGGAGACTGTTGCGGCGAGGTCGTTAGCACGCCGGCTGCATCGTACCCAGAGGCTGCAGAATAACTGCGCAGCCATCAAAGGCAACCTCTCTATCAAAGTAACCTGGCAATAAACTCGTCATATCTGCACCTTGATGGTCTTTTTACAGGAATATTCAAGAGAGAAAAAAAACAATTGTTGAGATAGTGTCGATTCACTTCAACGTGGAAAAACTTTACAACGCACCCCAGGTGATTTCACTGTTTTTTTTTTTTACCCCTGTCTTTGTGATAAGGTCGCCCCTGAAACATGCAAGAACCTCGAAAGCATTTGGCTGCGAGTGCATCATCATATGTGGCTTAAAACACAGGGTCCGCCTCACTCAACATGCCTTCAAACACACAGGCTGAAAGATGAATGGATGTTTGGATGAAGAGACAAAGCCCAGACTCACAGCCCCAAGCTTTGCTGATCTACAGAGAAGAACAGTTCCTGAGTAGGTTAAGTTTTTTTTGTGTGTGTGTGTGTGTGTGTGTGTGTGTGTGTGTGTGTTGTCTCCTTTGAGCAAAATACATTAATATTAATTAATTTTTCTGATGTTTGTATTTTTGCGTAGGATGCTTGTTAATGGCATTATACCATGTCTCATTTGAGAGCCCAACTGTTGTAGTGCCAACCCCTTATCACTGCAGGCATAAAATCCCTTTATTTTCTAAAGCCCGCCAGTCATCGCTCAAAGTGAAAATAATTGCTGTACAATTTGTGTAATTCATCAACCCAGTTTTAGCTGCCACGTCTTTTTCAAAATTGTGTATGGCCCAAACCTAACTGTGAATAAGCCGGTCTTGTTGTTATGACTGGAACTTTAGTTGACCAATTAATATAACTAGTGAGTGCAACATGATGTTATATTGAGTCGAACTGAGGGAACACACTCTCCAGGCAAAAGAGTTCTTAGCATCCTGTAACTCGGGCAGTGCTTGAAACGCGGGCTACGCAGTGAGCTGCTGGTATTCTTTCATAAATGTGTTTTAACAAGCACAGAGTCTGACACCAGTGACAACGGCCATACATCCTGTGTCTCGGTAAAGACACAGAAAGAAGCCAGAGACTCCCCAGAGGACACAGATGTTGCCTCGGCTTCAGACTGAGCATGCATCAGGATGAAAAATGAATGAAATGCCTCAGTCTCTCATCTTGACACTCGTTCAACATATCCCGCATGTGCATGCCATGTACCAGAGGTAGACATTATAAGGCATAAGCTTTTAGTTGGTCTGTGACTCTCTCAGTGTTTGTCTCCCATTTAGCTGCCTGCACTCATCCTATTTAATATTTAGGATTTTGTCTTAATTTGATTAATTTAGGAGCCACATCCATTGTAAACAACAGCACTACAGCCACCAGAAATACTGTCATTAAATCTGATGCAGCCCTGAGTGATGAAGTACAAATATGAATAACTTATGACAGTGGATAGAGGGATTAGTTTCTAAAGCAGGATTAAAAAATAAGGCACCACTGGCGTAGTGTTCAAGTACAGCCGGCATGTTTTTTTAATGCAACCACAGACCCTTTGGCTTTTGTGCATTTCGAACACGAGAAAACTCTGCTCACATCTATTTTACGGAATTCTGCAGTATCAAATATAAATCCTGTTTTTTTTTCAATAACAAGATGAGGTTTGAGGTGATCAAGTTGTATGAATAAGACAAATGTTCTTAAATGTTAATTGTAATTAAAGAGTCCAAACAGGACTCACACTTTGTTTTAGTTAGTCCGCAAGATTCATACAAGCTTTTTATTTATGTAGTTTATTGGTATTTTGACATTGTTTTAGGCAGTAATTCATTGTCTGTTCAGTGGATCGGTTATTTACATATTACACAATATGAGAGCAATTTCAATTCTAGTCTTTCACTCGCAGTTGAATATAAGGATCAAATTTGCCCCCAGACTTCATTCACTATTTCTGTGACTACAAACAGTGGGCAAGGGCCTGCAACATCAGTGAGTGCTGACATGGGGTTGTGCTAATGATGCAAAGCCTGAGGCATATAGACAGGTCTGATGTGGGGGGCCAGCCCTGTACCCCAGGCTGCTGAAGCTTACTGCTGACAGATATTGACTTCTGAGGCGAGGTCTTATGTGGCTGTGCTGGTGATTACGCTGTAGCGCTTGTTGTCATGTGGAGACGGTCAGGCATATTCAGAGGTTTGAGGCCCGACACCATGAGACTCTGAAGGAGTCTTACAGAGTAAACACATGTGTGTCACGGTTCGAAATCGGTCCCTTTACATCGATTTTTCTTTTGCGCCCCTCCACCCCACCCCTACCTGCTATGTCTGTGTTATTTACATTTCCTTCAGAACAGACTGTATAAAAGCTTCTCATCTCTCGCTTTCTCTATCTATCTATCTATCTATATATATATACACACACACACACACACACACATATATATATTATTCCAAACACACACACAATACTGCAACAAAAATAAGATGAGGCCTACAAAAATTGCCTCTAAATGGTGAAACCTACTGAGCCATGGTTCAACACTGTGGCTCAAAGGTGCAACATAGCCTGACATTAAGAAGGGCGTTTTTGTGCTGGCCAAGACAAACACATCTAGCTGGATCACTAAATAAGCCTAAGCCCGGATCAGAAAGCCATTCGGGCGAGGTGCATAAGTTGTTGTTGCTGTAACGGTTTGACAATCTAAAGCTCGGCGCCTGTGAGAGACACATCTGACAAATCAGTGAAGTTAACAGCGGTGACAAATCCCCTCAAGGGACTCCTGAACATGGGCCATAAATATCATGAGGCTAGCATTTCAACCAACCAACAAGCAAACATCCACAAATATTCAGTGTAATGCATTTCACAGCAATGCGCACAACATGCAAAAAGGGGGTTTCAGCATGGATTTTGAAAGCAGCTGTTCTTTTATATAAGAAATTAAAAAAACATGAAGTAATATACCCACAAAACAGCTCCACAGAGGAATGTGTCAAAAATATTAATCCATAATTATGTTTCATTCAACTAAACAATGATGAAAATAATCAGATGACACTGAATAAAGCTTACCAGTATGATGGGATGCGTTCACTGCTGCGGGAGATTCCAGTGTGATGGACACGCAGTCTGATCCTCACCTGTGAGCAGAGTAACGCAGGTAACGCATGGATTTAATGTATTACTGTCTGGCGATTAAGAAATACAACACACAATTCACACTACGTTACAGGCAAAAAGCACAACACACCAACATCACGCACGTGTTAGTGGACTTACTCTTTACAACACAAACAGGATCCCGATGCAAATGCCAGCGCTACGTCCATTATTCAAATAAACTTTCATGTAACTGCAAAACACTGCGCTCGCGCATCATTTCAGGGGTTTTCATTGGTGTAAAATGATCCACTGTCATTTCCACATCACAGGGTGAAGTGGTGGCAGCAGCAGATTCTACAGAGCCGAACTGCAACCTGCAAACACCACGATCAGGTGTAGCTCAGAACCAGCGTCCTGTTTGCGGTCCCCAAGCATGATGGGGAAATGTAGGCGGAAACGAAAACTTAAATTAAACTAAATAGAGCATCCAGGGCTAAAACTTGCTAAATAAGTTTTTTTAAAAAAGTTTTAGCGTCCTTCTTTGTTGTTGTTGTTGCAGAGGTCATGTTGTCCTTGCATTACAAAATAGAAAATAGTATTTTTAGAGAACTAGGTGAAATAAGTTGGAGCCTTTTTTTTTATTTTAACGTAAAAAACATTCTCTCTCCTCTGTCAAGGTAATTTCACTTTCATTTACTTTTATTTATAATTTAAGATGAACAACAATTGACAGATAATGTAAACATGCTTATTCTGACTTAAACCTGCTTGGGATCAAAAAACCTTTCCTGTGATACCAGGCGAGAGGAATTAATAGGATTTGTATGCAAAAGAGGGATGAATGATATTATTTTCGGAGACGTACAAAAGGGTATTAAATGATAAGAAGTCAGATCCTGAATCCAAATAGCACATCCAATACAGCCCCCGGAGGAATCAGCCTGTGATCTGGGCTCCTTTCTCCCAGCTGAGGCTAACTGACACTCGAGGACCAATTCTGGGTTTCTGAACCATGACTGAAGCTGCCTATTGTAAGACAACAGTTATGGAAGCTGAAAGAAATAATGTTATGATGTGAAATAAATATTGACAATGACAAAATAATAAAAAAAGTAAATAAAATATATTAATAATAAAATATATAAATTTACAAAAATATCAAAGTTTGTATATATATATATATATATATGTATATATATATATATATATATATATATATACATGTAGTGAAGGATAGAGTGATAAGAAAAATAAAGGATAAGAAAAAACACAAAGTAGGCCTATATAGTAAGAAGTCTTGGTAAAGGTCAGCCTTGGCAGAGATTCAATTACTCTGCAGGAAAGCCTATAATGTGGAACCGATGTACAGTATGTGACTGCACTGCTCACCATGGAGCAGCGTGGTCAGACTTGATTGCAGCAGGAGCTCAAAATATACACTAAAACTCACTTTTATTTCTTTGCACTGCAGAGAGAATTTTGTGTCTTGCACCTCACCTCACCCAAGGGATTGACAGGAGTGTGCAGTCAAAGTAAACATAGAGAAAGATAGACAGAAGTGGTGCAAACTAATCTAAATCGAATCAAAAACATGCAATGTCATAGCTAAAACAACAAAAATAACAAAAATAAAAAGTTGTGGATTCTTTGTTTGGCCGTGTGTGACGAATGAAGGCGACAGGAAAACAACATCAGCTGGAGGAACATATGCTTGGACGTTCGTCATGATATCATTTCTCTGCATGAGAGTCCTGATCTGGAGCAGCGTCTCACCAATATCGATGTTATCACTTACCACTCCTTATGGGCAACGCGCACCAGTGCAGATTAGCAGAGTTTCAAAAAAAAAAAAAAAGAAAAATCCAATTAATCAGGAGTTTAGCAGCAAAGACTTTCAATTTAATCTCCCAAAGGAGGAGGCTTCATGTACCTCATCGAAGCATGTCAGAGTTCAGGGTTTTAAGGGATTGTGGCACAGGCTTACCACGTCTGGACAGGGACAGTTATTGAGTGCACTCGTCCTTGGGGTCGGACAAGGGCTTACGTGCTAGTGATGAGAGCGACAATGGCAGTCGTCACCAATCGTGTCCTATAGTGTTTGGTTTCGCAAAAAAGAAGAGAAATGAAAGGAAACAAAGCGAGCGGAGAAGGAGTACGGCTGAAACGATTAGCTGCCATTGAATTCAGTTAGTGTGTAATGGGATTAGTCAGTCAATCTGATAGCCCGTGGACAGAAAATGAGTGGACAGAAATTGTGACAAATTCATTAATCGTTTAAGTAATTCGTTTGAGCGAAATTGCCAAACAGGTCCCCTGGTTTCAGCTGCTTTTCTCCGTTTGAAGATCTTTTTATCTTCCTCTTCTCCTCAGTAGTGGGAAATTGCGATGTTGATTGTTTGCTTATTGTTTTCGCCAATTAATCACGGTGTTTTCCTTATTCTGTGCGTCTTCCAGTTGATGGTCAGGTTCACCTTTTTTAAAGTCAAATATTTCCTCAGTGCACCGAGATGACATTTAAGCATATTTTCATTATTATACCCCCACAGTGGCTCTTGCCCAGTGGCAAATAACTTGTTACTTGTGTTTTTAAGATTCCACTCGAGTCAGTCCATCAGGTGAATTAATTCAGGGCCGATGCAAAGGCCTTCTCCATATGCTCATATGTAGCAGCAAATGTAACCAAATGTGGTTCAGGCTCCTTTGCACAGATGCACTGCTGCTGCTGAATGTAGCAAATCAGAACAAGGACATAAGGTGCACTCAGTCATAACACAAACGTCCCTTTTGCATGCTACGATGTACTTCTTGACAAACCTTAACTCGTGTACCTTAACGTGGCTTTTGTCGTGACCTAAAAATCAGGGATGTCCACTTTCTTTTCACTGCGAAAAACTTGGAGTTGATCTTTGAGCCTGGACAGTTTCACACTCAGATTTCCACTTTGTGCAGCTTTTCAGCGTTTCACTTCAGTGCCCCGTCTCCTCTCACCATAGTCCTTCTGCTGTAGTCTGCCTCTTTTCTGAGAATGAGAACTTTGACTCAGATATTTTTAACTTGGCTGCACACACACAATTACCTGTCAGTGAAAGCAATTGAACCAAACAGTGCATTTCCTCTTATGTGACCGCAACTGTAGCTTAGAAACCTAGTAATATCTTCACATAATATGTTAATGAGTGTTACTCAATTGCAGATTTACAAAACGAGTATAATATGTTGAATGGCTCCACACTCCATCCATCATACGTCTGTAGCTGTTCAGGAGAAGGTTTGAGCCTGTCTCAGGATTTGATGGAAAGCAGTGGACAGGTCAACAGTGTAATATAGATCTACAAAACCCACTCTCGTTTATTCCCAAAATGTGTGGTACTCACACAGGTATATACCACACCTGTATATGTGCATGCACACATGCACACACACTTTTATGTGTGTGATTTTTTTACTTCTTGGGTGTGAAAAGCAGAGATTGCACTGATCCTCCAGGCTCTGCATTTTCAGTTTAAGGACTTTTGCTGGCTCAGCAGTAGGCCCCCAGTCATGATCGAGCGGTTTTCCTCGGATCAGTAATCCTGGACTGTGCCGTATCAAGGACGACAACGGGTTCCCAGATCTCCGCCATCCTTCCTGTCCGCAGCCTGCGTCAAACCCGTTCACTGCCGGGGCGGACGGGGTCCTGTGCTGAAATGACGGACACAATGCACAGGTACGATTAAGCACTACACCCAGAGCGCCGCGGCAACGGTGGTAAAACCAGTTCTCATTAGTTACCTGTTCTCTATTCCGCTACCTTGCCCGGAGCTACACTCACAGCACATGCTTTGAATATATACACACTCCACATACACACCCATGCAGATGATCAAACATGTTAAGATTCTTATTCAGAGATGTGACTGAATTCAATCAGATTTATTTTTCATGTTGTGTTTTCTGTGACTCCTGCACACCGCCTGAATAATTACGTAGAGCTGTATTATCATATTAATCCTTATTTGTGATGTGCTTTGGTGTAGCTGATCTTCCGGACTTGCTAAGGGGCTGGTTGAGATGGATTTTTATAGAAGCAGTGTGGGAGGTTTACATATTATCAAACTGCCTTTGTGGCCTGCAGTTCATCTGCTCGCTTGTTTATCTGTTTATCCCTTGCCATTACTGTAATTAGGTCTTTGTACTGGAAGTCACAGCAGTCATAACAGGAGCTCAGAACAGCATGTGAAGACAGAATGATGGTAAATAGGACAAAAGCAAAATGGACTATGTGCAGAGCTCAGTCTCTGAAGAGAAATAAGTCAGGGCCCTGGCAGCAGTGAATGCTGTAATTGCTCCCTTCAAAGAGTCCCTGCCTTGCCAGGACACAATGGAATGACCTTTTTGTGATTGCAAACCTCTATTAGTGGCGAGCCACAGTGGTCAAATCCACGGGCCTCTTCTTTATCCCGGCCAGTCCTGTTGTCGTTCCAATTATGAAATTTAAGTGTTTAAAGTTAACGTCGCCGCCATATTCACATTCATTTAAGGGTTGAAAATCTGCATTATTTCAATGGAAACAAGATTTTGTTTTGTTTTGTTTTTTGGTTCCTCACTGTGCCCTTGTTCCTGGTGCAGAGGAACGCACTGCCCAGCCATCAGCCGGGATATTGACCATCTGGCTTCTCTTTGATGCAGTGACAATTTTTGACATGGTTGTCTGAATTACTAATTTCCCGTGGAAGTCCTTCTGTGATGTAACGGCCCACAGGAAATGCAATTGTAACGCGTGTGAGTGATCGCAACTATGTGTTTGTACGCAACATGTGAGCTATTGCCTGCACACCAAGTTTAACTCCATTATTAATGAACCACTGCATAAATGCACGTCACAGGCAGATGATGAAAAATAATAATAAGGTGACAAAGACACAAAACCCGAAAGCGTTGCCCGGCACAATAAGAACCTTAAAACAACATGTGTCTGTAATTATATGATGAAACATAGCACTAATTATCATAATGTGCCCAAGAAAATACATTTTATTATTATTATCAGTTTTCATAAAGTGCTTCAGCAGGGCCTAGACACTCTTATTCCTCAGTGTCATCATCCATTTCTCCAGCCAGTGAAATCATTCAAGAGCCAATATGCTAAGAATGTTCAGCAGTTCAGTTTGCCAGCATGCCTCAGACCAAACCAAACACCAGATGTCCCCCACAGAAACCGCTATATCAACGACATGGTGCAGACGACTGCGGTGGACGCGATGAGAAATGTGTTGTTTGTTCAAAGCTACAGCAAACTTAACAAGACAGACCAAGCAATGCTTCACAGGAAAACCTTGCATCTCCCCTCAGGTGCCACCTCCCTCACAGTCTATTACAACGGTGAATACATGCATGTCAGCGAGTCTGTTCCAAGGCCTCCTCTTTTTATGCTACATTTCCACAAACTGAAGGACACGAGCAATGTTTTGTTCACAGGACTCCATATTTCAGCATCCGCTCCCCAGTGGTAAACACCAATTTCTTGGTGCCAGTTCACACAGATTTTTAATCTGTGCAGCTCAAATATGTTGGAGGGACAGGGGGTCGGGATTTTCAGGGGGAGCCTCCTTGGCTTTAGGAAAGATCATGCAGATTTAAACAAATCTTCAAACGCACATAGAAAGCAGCTTATGCTCAGAAAAGTTTTAGTTTGTGTTTTTTTTTTTGTCATATTGCTCACAAATGGATTTCATAAAATCGCAAATGCTTGACAGTAGGAATGATATTTTAATCTGCTGACACATCTTCTATCCTCTATCCACAAGTAGTGTCTCCATAAACGCTCTGTTCAAAACGGCATTAACTCACAAGCCCAAACAATAATCTGTTTGTGTGACTTAGGTCCTATTTTGGTTGTGCAGTGAGATTTTCATGAAGTCAACTAGTGGCAGACTGGTGCCAAGTAACAAGCTATAAACAGAGCTGCACAGATCCTGTGAAGAGAGCAATGCAAGTGAGTGAGGCTAATTATAAGTTATAAGTGTATGAGCGTTTTGCTCTGCAGCGATAAAATACCTGCACAATCACTTTCCAAAGTTTGATCTGTTTCACGTGATTAACATCAAAACATCAAATTTCTATATTTTAATTTTTAACCTGTCCCGTTCGCTATCTTAAGAATGCAGTATGAAGACTCTGTAACAGATTGGAGGAAGTGCCTCCATCCGCTATGGATGCATGTAAGGGTGTATGTGTAGATGTGGAGGGTGTTTTTGGATGTGGATGTCTACGGTGCAATTTAAAATTGAGGGCGACAGCCGGGGGCATGTGGACCCCACCGCTGGCAGATGGCGGAATCAGATTTTTTTCCAACTCAGATCTGATTTTTTTTTTATGTCAAAATACTGACACATTAAACATGTGCTCATTAGACCAACAGTATGCCTTGTATCTGTCTGCCAATCACAAAGCCTATTGAACTGTCAGTCAGTCAGTCAACTCCCCTCATGAATGAGTCCAGCAGGGGCTTCGGTTTAAGCCAGGAAAAAGCCTACTCTCCATATGCAGCGCATGAACTCTTCAAAGTCACATGTCATTAAAGTTCAGTGAGGTTGTCCCATTCCAGCTGCGACTCCTAATGCAGCTGAGCACTGGGGATGGTACATCATTAGGGACAGTATCATTTCAACATGTCCCAGGTATTCTTACATTTTAACACACACAGTCCGGCAGCCAGGAGCATGGTAAGTCTTGCATGAGTAGACAGAAGAATAGATTTCATTCATGGGTTTCTCCTTTAAAAATCGAATACATGCACAAAACAAAGGGTAAAAGCTCAGTGGCACAATAGTTCAGTATTTACTGGACAGTTTCAGTGTTTAATAGCAGCAGGTGTTGCTATAACTGACAAAACAATGAATAGTAATTGTGTACTATTGTGGCAATGATGCAACCCTGAACTATGTCAATAATTTCTTGCATGTGGTGAATAATCCGTGACCACGCTCAGGTGGGATGGGATGGCAGCACACTCTACATCTGTTCTAATGGCAAAATATGAAATGTCCGCCCCTCAGCAACATTTAGTACATATAACCCAGCTCAAGTGCCAACGCTTGCATTGTTAAAAAAAAGAAAAAAACCTGCACTGGCAGTGTAACCCATATAAAAACTGTGTCAGTACAGGTTGTAATGCAGTGAGTAAATGGACTCACAGCCTGCTGGGGAACACCACCGAATGAGTTTGTGATTAGTGACTTGAATTACAAGCTGTCACCGATTCACACATAACAACATAAAGCATGCTGACACACAGCGGTCAGCAAACACAGCTCTTAGTGCTGGTCTGTGAGCTGAAGCATCACAGCAGCATTAAAATCGGAGACTCTCCTCCGATAAAAATCAACGATCGGCCCTTTGTGCAGGCGGCTTATTACAACCCATAGTTGTGTTTTATTAAGTGACATCCACAACATGCCACAGAATGAGAAGTTTACATATATATATATATACATACATACATATATACAAACATACACACACACACACATACATATATACATACATACGTACATATGCGTATGTATGTATGTATGTACTTGATCTTATACCGATCAAGACCAGTTGGCTGTGGTGGTGCTTTTGACTGATAAATCCTGTTCTGAAGTCTGTGCTGCAGTTTTGAGGGCACATTTTCAAGATACTAATATTGCTTACATACACAGGTGTATAATCCATGGACACTTAGCTTGTCATGCATGCAGGAAGCAGAATCCGCCATGAAGTACTGACAGAAGCAAGAAATTAAGGTCCAGTATTGGCCATAACACTCCCAAGATTTAAAAACACAGAATATTTCTGGATACACTTCATGCACTGTGCCTACAGATACCTATGACTATACGTGAGCCAGAGAGATCATGCTGGGGAAGGAGGAGAAAACAAGTCATGAAGCAGGTGGCAATGAGAATCTACAAGGCAGGGGTTTATCTGTATGCTGACTACAATAATTGTTAACCGCAGAGGTTGAATTAATTTCTTTGCACTTGGAACATTTAGAAGAATCAACAAGTCATACTTTATATTTCCGGCAGGCCAAACTTTGATATAAATAGATGTTTCATTTCCTGAGCTATATTTGTATTGTGTCTGCATTCTTTGTTTGTCTTCCCTTTTTTTGCCAATGCTGCTTATGTGTACTCAGTGAATTGTACATCAGTGGATTTAGTCCAAATAGCACAGCTCCCCCCCTGCTGCACGCCACCCCCCTCTATTTTCTGCGTGTTACGTGAGTAGCATTGATGCAACATCCCCAGACACTACATCCTGGTTTTCTTATTCAGGAGCTATAAGGCCTCTAAGTAGCCATCTCTCAGAAAATCAGTGCCCCAAAACCAGTTCTAATTGTACTCAGACTCCGGTGGCCACCGGCAATGCTGCATCCAATTAAATGAGTATGACCAACCCATTAAAGTGCAATCCATTGTCTTGTGTGCGCTGCAGCCGCACTGAATGTGAGTGTCGCTTATTTTCACCCCTGCGTCCCTCCTTTGCTACTTTCTGTCCTCCCTGCTCTGACTTTTTCCTTCATCCCGTCTTTGCCACAGCTTTGAGTTTGGATACATGAAAGCTGGGCAGCTAGCCAGTCGCAGCCACACTGCAGGACATGCTTGTTTGTCATGGGTGCCTCTCAATGGGCAGGGGGAGATAGCAGACATGTTGCTCTGGGCAACGCAGCCCTCCACAGTTATGGAGACTTGAGTCAGTGGGTACATCTGTCTTTATGTCTGTCATAAGTACTTTCAAGTGCCATTAGAGATGTCAATGGGTGCACTGGCAGATAAATAATGTTTGTTAGAAATTCAAACCGAATGGCCGGGCCACTGTGCAGACCAATTTGTGAATTCCGGTCATGTTATGATCGTAAAAATTAATGGCCTGGTCCAAATTAGTTGTGTAAAAGTCTGCTTTTAACTGCATATTTAACCCTTAGCCTAATACAGTCAATGCGATAAATTCAATATATTGAATATATATTGACTATTTATATATTCTTTTTGTGTTTGTTTTGGCATTTGGTGCATTGACCCATGAAATTCAACTCTATGAGGCTTTTTTTGAGCTTTATTTTTGTCTGTCATCGCACATTGGTCTGGTTGTGTCCACTCAGCATGTCTGAGCTTGTTTGCTGGAAATGGGTCGATCGGGCCCCAATAGGGAATGGCTATACAGTCTGAGTAAACACAGGAAAAACCGGAACAATCGGTCACATATTGCTTTGGGTTGGTTCTCTGTAGGTTTGCATTTGCCTACAAGCAAAAGCCTTGGTATTACACAGAAACATTAACTGCACAGACAATTTATTCAATGGTAATACTGCTTAATGGAACTTTAATTACACCGCGCCACCACCAATCATTCTTAATGTTTGTGAGATAGTTGATCACTCTGTCCTGCTCTGCCCACTGCCTCTCTCATTCCTGATCCCGGCAGTAATATTGCACATCAGTGAGACTTTCATTGTGCATTATTTAACTCCCGGTTTCCATAACCGAACATCAGATTACACACATTTCATGGTTTAAGCATGCCTGGATAGACTACACTGCTGCCGCATGACTTCATAAACACCACCACTAAGCTTTCAGTTGTAATTTGATTTAACACACTTTCGTCGTCGTCAGAAAGAGGAGTTAGTATTTATTAGGCAGACAATGAGTAAGGCAGTATAAAAGCAGATTAGCAATAATATAGTTTTTCCAATTTAGTGCGGTGACATTTAATGTACCTGATGACATTCGTTTTCCTCATTTAGTCGCTTGTTAGCAATCGCCTTTTTAACAACAAGCGAAGTCATACTAAATGCTTAATTGAGTGATGCACTTATGTCTAAGAATCAAGATCCAGAAACTATGTGGAGTTCGGTGCTCTTGTTATCAGACATCAAACTAAAACCCCATTTCAAACATCCACTAACTCTGGAAAAACAAAGAATGCAATAATTCTTACATCAATAGATGTAAGTATTGATTTACAGAATATTATAAAAAATATTTTTTTAAAAAAACCATAACTCTTATATAGCGATTTTCAAGATACACAAAAGACACTTTACAATGGATGGGAGAACAAATAGACAGAGGTGGGTCTTGAGGATTCAAGAAAGGACAAATAAAACAGCAGTTTCAATACAGCTCCATTTTCAATGCAGATCATTCATATGGTGACCATTCTCTGTCCAAGTATTAAAATGTTGCCTTTAAGTGGCTAAACGCACCCGAGCGTGAACACAAACTATACCAGTTTGCTTGCTCAGCGTTATTCAGTGTACACATTTCACGGGATTATAGATGAAGATGAGCATGGAAATTTGGAGTCAGTGGAGTCCAATCACACTTAAGAATTCAAACGGACAATAAAAAGTTTATGAAGGGCTCTACAGGCATCATCACAAGAGGGGATGCCAAGCAGTGGGTACTGTGATTCTCGAATGGCTTGTTGTGATACACATAAGCACGAAGGCCCAGATAAACAGAAGAAACCTCTTACCTAAGGTGGGTACTCGGTGCTTCGAAAGCCATTTCTCAGCATTATCGATTCATGCCCTGCTTGGTGAACTGAATTACATTCGATCCAATTTGGATTCGCTCCTTTTCTCCTCTGCAGGACGGCGGACTTATTTTCATGAAGTCGCAATTGAGGTATCGTCGGGGAGGACGGGAGAACAGGGGAGAGGAGATTAGATAGGGCCATGAATCCAATAAATGAGTGACGGAAGCTGCAAATGTATTGTGTTCTGAATTTGCATAAAGTTGCCAAAGTACAAATTACAAACAAATAATGAACCCTGGCACAGGAGTCGTGGATGTTTTGGTCAGCATAGCTACATGCCACTTTACTTGTCATGTAAAAGACTCAAACTTGCAGTGGCTGCCTTTGGAAGAGGGTTGCCTTGGTAACATTTGAATTACAGACATTCCTCGCTGTTAAAGAAACTCTGTGGCATCATGTTTCTCAGTCAGACAGGTCACAGGTGGAACTAACACCAGTCGAAATATGCCACTCTCCGTCTGGTGCATCTCACCACAGCCTCGCGTCCAGGACGGCCTACCGGTATTATAATGACGTGTGGACACTCCTGCCATATTTCCCCCTTTTTAGAAGAACACATCTGGTAAAGCCAGGGGCTGCTGACAGGAGCGCAGGCATATTAATGATTACGTTCAGCAGGTGTCCCATCGTACTGTATCCTCTGACCTTTCCCTCTGAAGAAAACAGTCGATGGACTGCAGCGGCGCCCAGTCAGATGCCCTTTCTCCTCCTCCTTATGCCCCTGTCAACCACATTAGAAACCCAAACAGGCTCAAGCAACGGAGGGAGGAAATAAATGTCACTTCCAAAGCCTTCTTCATTTCACCATGGGGTTTTTGAAAAATTGCCTGTTTGTCTGTTTGGAGCGCATCATTATACGTCGCTGGAAAAAGCAGACTGTTGAGGACGTAATTCTGGGACAGCTTTGGTTTCCCTCTAAATCTTTTTCGTGTCTCCTTGTTTTCGCTTATCTTTGCCTGCAGAGATCCTTTTTTTCCCCCTTTCAAAATGCTGCTTTCTGTGCTTTATGTCGTTCAATTATACACGAATATGGGTCAACATGTCCCTGGGATGAAAACTCAGAATTGATTACGTATCTCGACGAGCACTTGGGATGTGCCATTATCAAATATTGCCTAGAATCCCCAAACAGCGCTTAGGGGAGACCGGATAAATTCACACTTCATGTTCTTTTCTGGCAGTCAAATGGGTTAGCTATCCCCACATCATCTTTATATCATGCAGAAAGAAAACAAATTAGTGACAGGTCTTAAAAGACGCCTCATCTGTTTTGTACCTGTATGAAGAGCGAGGTGTTATCTAACACCTCCAGCTTCCTGCTGAAGAGCTTTGCATTACCCATTTCTTGTGCTGTGTGTTCAGAGGAGATATCATGTGGTGCCACTAGCCCTATACTGCTTCTGTCTTTGCTCCCGTTTGAAGCTCCTGACAGGCTACATAGCCTGAATCTTCCCTCTGGGAAACCAGCAGGACATTAGTCAGAAAGACACCCTTTAAAGGTTTGCAATTGTTCGAGCTATGAGTGAGAGCGCAGGCTCCTGTTTATGTTTCCATTTCACTCAGAGTCCATCTGAGCCAAAAATATTTATTTATGGCTAAATAAGGTTGATTATTGGTTTATGCATTGTATTATTTTTACCTTACATCATCTACTCTTACGCCTACATTTTTTTATTTTCTATTATTAAGGTCGGCACATAGCAGGAAATGCACTGTGTAATTAATGACACTGGCGGCAACGTAAATACCATCAACTACACCTCTTGCTATCAGAGTCAAAGTGGCTACTATGTTTGTGAAAAGCACTTTGATATTCTGATTATTCTGATCTCAGTGTTTTAAAATTCATTCAGCTGTGGAATATTTTAATTAAACCAATTTTACAAAGTGCGTGATAAAAGCATCTCGCGATACATATTTCAAATTGTACGCAACTGGATAACACTTAGTACAAAATTTCGCATTTTGCATCAGGACAGTGAAATTACAGTGGCTATGAGGCTGAGCGGTTTATTAGCATCACATATTGTTGGATCACTGGCCTCAACTACTAAATGATGCCCAACACAGAGATGCTGCACTGGACAAGATTAACAGCCCTGACGATTAGACCCACACCAGCACTGACTGAAGGACAATTCCTGATAAACTGCACTTACGTCACCACACCACAAACTATAGCCTTGTTTGTTATCAGCTCCGATGTCAGCGAGGAAGCATCAACCAAAACGCGACCGTTCCCGGCCGCCTGGGTTTGTTGTAGTGTTACCGCATGGCGCTGCATTATACTGTGATGTTCTCTTGTTATTTTGCCCACCCCATGCATGTGCATCAGTGTCCTGAGGGAGTTCACACTGAGCCTGTCATCCAATTAGGACTAAATCTGATTTCACTAAAAGGCTCCATCATTTAGGGAGGTCTTTTAGAGAGCAGGCACTGAGATGCATTACAGCCGAGGCGATTGTTTGCATTCATTTTCACAGCAGTTAGCACATTCTGTTTTAGCTCCAAAGCAAATCCCTTCCTGCCTCGTGTTTACTAGACGCCGCCGGCAGATAGAGACAGATCTTGTGTCAAAAATGTGCTCAACATAATGCACGATGGGGTGGACACAAAAAAATGAATGCGAGTCACAATATAAAACAATAACCCTTAAGAACATCCGATCCTTATGCTGAGAGCGTCGTCAGAAATGTTCCTATGCAACCGCTTCACAGTACACAGAAACATCTGCATCAGAAAAAGTTTCGTCCATACTAAGAAACAACCGGGCATCTTTTTCACAGGTGAGGCAACGGTGTTAGCCACTGACCTGATGTGCCTCACAGGCACACTGACCTTTACAAACACTCATCTTCCCAGAAGTAAATCCATCTCACACAGGTTTACTGGTTAGAGCACAGAGATGTAAAAGAAGAAAAATTACAGTTCTCCTCCAGACAGTACCTCCACCTAAAAATTCATGTAACTGGATTTTTTTTAAAGCCGCTGAATATGATTATGCAGTATTTAAATTGTAACTTCATTAAAAGGTTCAGCCTTCACTATGTGACAGTTCTCTACCCATCATTTAATAATTAAACCTCCTGAGGGGGAGGTGTTTCTGAACCAGGAGAAGGCAACATTTACATTTATTATTTTTGTTTCATTCCCAGTCTTAGAAAACATAGCATCCCACTGTGACCTTACCCAGACTTTAACTGGAGCAAAAAAACTAAACCAAATTGGACAATTTCTTTCTCTGATCGAAAGAACATGAAGTGTCCTCATAAAGCTGAGCATTTCAAAGACAGACTTTGGGCTTGGTGTGAAACTGGAGCACTGAGTAATTCTGAGGACATGACAAATGCATTAATTATCACTATGGCAGGCTCCACTGGTAAACAACCTGCCAAATACTTTGTGTTTGACTAGTAGTAGAAATTGATCACCAGTGAAGAAAAATGAAGTCGCCTGTGACATTTTTTAATATTTGTAAGTATTTAAATCATCCTTGATGTATTCTACTTGTAAAAACTGTGTCAGGTTAAAGTACAAATGCATTAGTTTGATTGCCCACAAGCTGGAGGGTCAGCAAACCACTGCATTGTTAAAGAGACCATATGTTAATATCCCCAATCTGTTGTGGTTTTGTGTTGTATAATATTAATATTCACATTATGGCTACGCTGGTTTCAATTAATTTGCATTCTACACGCATTTTAAAATGCCAGTGCCCCATGTTTACATCATATTCATTTTATCCTGACTCCATTGCCTTTCAAATCAGCATCCTTTAAAGAATATTAGAACCTTTTAGTTGTAGGATTTTTTGCTGCATTTGCTAGTTTCAGGTTAGAAATCGAAAAAAATAACAATTAAAAGAATAAAACAACAATAGTTTTTCCTGTGAACATTACTGTAGTGTACTGTTGGAGACGGTTGCTGAGAGGTCTTCAGTATCCGTGGGAGATATCCGGACCTGTCGGGATAACTGACACTCACTGAAAGGTCAAAAGTAATCAACAAGTGAAACCTACTGCATACTGAGGAGGCATGTTTCGCCAGACGTTTTGGGGCACAATGAAAAGAATAGGTAACTTGATATCTTTGGTTTTTTTAATGTTGAAAGTAGAAAAGATATTGTCTTCTATCAGGGCCCGGGAGAAGCCGATGTATAAAGAAGAGACCAGCAAAGAGTCAATTTCACCGATATCTTATAGGCTGATCTCACAACAGCACGCTATCAACTCCCACTGTCCCAAGGCCTCTGTGAGGCAGGAAATTTAAAACATGATTCATTGAGGTTTTCCTGTAATATTTAATGACGGTGCCTCCAAAAACGATCGAGCATCATGTTAAAGGGTATGCAAAAAAAAAAAAAACTTTCAAACTATACGCACTGCTGCGATTTAATATATAAGGAGAAAACATACAAGACATGAATGCAAAGATGGTAACATTTAGAGGAAGCCCTACTTATGCCCTGCAGCATCTCGTCTGTCTGGAGATTCATTTGGAAAGGACAAACACATTTGTACAGCAATATCCTCCAACACTCAACCCCCATCACCCACACACACTCAAACCAGTCAGTGGTAGAACATCCTATTTCTTATACTCCTCAGCCACTGCATCATTAGCCTAACCAGCAGCATAGTCTCCATTAGCTCCCTCCTTATGTATCTGACAAACACGTACACAACAGGAAGCACAAACTCCAATTATCCTGAACACACGCCAACCCTCATTCGATTAAAAAATATTAAAATGCATTCAAATATATTTCTATTTACATGTGCTTTCGCATTAAAATAAAAGGTTAACCTCTATATTACATGAATAAATTGTGATGCTTACAGGTAAATCCAGTTAGTGCCATTAAAGCTGAGTAATGGCTTTCTTCATTCTATTTTACTTTCTCTACTCTACTTAAAGGCGGCCGGTTTTGGGGCCACTGGGAGATTTCCTCTCATTGATTTTTTATTTTTTTTAATAGTGTCTTTAAGGATTTGCAATCTTCTAACATGATGTACAGTGACAGCATATTTCTTGGCCGGACTGTATCTGTGGTGAAGACGTCAGGGGACGCTTCCTGCTTCTTGGGGACTGTAGATAAAGCGCAGAGTTTTGGCGCCTTGGTTCCTTGTGAAACATAAGACAGCAAAGTCAGCGTCTCTGCCATTTGAAACTTTCACGTGCCAGAACTAATGTGCTACTCAGCTATTTGACCTTGGTGTTTAGCGTTGGTTAAAAGAACGTTTTTTTCCCCCCTGCATAGACATCAAACGTCAACGATTTTCTTTTTTTTTTGGCATTAAAATGAAATGTCTTCTATTCGTCTTAAAAATGGGGACACTATCGATGACTACGCAAGAGTCAGCAAAAAAGGAACTGGAGGTACGGAGGTAGATCTTTGGGTTTGGCTTCCTCGGTGAAGCTTGTGCATGAAGACCTGAACAGCTGCCAGAACCCTAGGATGTAGCCTGACTTATGCCCTCATATTTTATTACCTCTTGATGAGCAGGCCTGTGGTGCCATTAATCAAACACGACATGGCAGACACATCCTCTTAAGCCTGGGCTCAAGCTCAGATCCATCTTCTGTCCCTCAGAGGCACCAGGCTCCTCTCTGCATTTTACCTCTGAGAGTACACTGCAGGAATGCAAAGTAATTCCTGCAGTAAATGAATTCACATGTAAGATCCATTAATATGGCCCAGGCCAAACAAGGTAGACAATGCCCTAATGATATTATTTCGCAATATTTTTCGCTGGTGTCGAAAGCTACACAGGCAGAAGAAAACAAGAGGAGCATATAATTCCATTCAGTCTGAAAGGAGAAACTATTAATTCACCGTCCATGTACAAGACTTATCCAACAGCTACAGGAAGGGGAAGAAAGACATGAAAACAAAATGAATTCCTGTCACTGCCACACCTGAAACTGAACATGAAAGGTCAATCTGTCCAAGATGCTCATTCCTCTGGTGAAGCATGGACACATTATATACACACGTTATATCCAATCTAACATAACGTATTATACCCACACACAACAATCAGCCTTCACTGGTCAACTCATCATACTTTTAAATATGATGTTAAAACTGAAGCTCACCGCACGTCCAAATTTGTATTGTTTTTTTTTTTCTTTTCTTTTCAGCATTTCCATCGGTCATGGTGCTCGGATGCAAAATGACCATCCCATGGTGAGTTTCTCCCCTGCTGCAGCTCATGTCAATACATCTTGCTGACCGCCGTATAGTGGCATCTCATCCCCATCTCATTAAAGCCCCTCCATTCTTCTCTTTTACAACCCAGCACTCGCGATTGCATTGAAATTCCTTGTGCAGAGCGGGTTTTATACCACAAGATATTTAAAGTCTAAAAATGGCATTTATAACCAATCGTGGGCATTTAAAAAAATATTTTTAAAATGA
The DNA here is from genome assembly GCA_016785345.1 of Trinectes maculatus. NCBI lineage: Eukaryota > Metazoa > Chordata > Actinopteri > Pleuronectiformes > Achiridae > Trinectes > Trinectes maculatus. The sequence goes on from JAFBJQ010000420.1 coordinate 904,240, forward strand.
TTTAAATTGCCTTTTAAGACAATCACAATGTTCTGTTTTAAGATTCAAGGTCTAAACTGCCATCACTGAAAAGGAGCTGGTAACAAATAATGAGAAACCCTGATGAGAGGAACCAGTGGCAGGAGAGCTGTTGTAACAGGTGTTGCCTGTCCACACGATTTCATAAAACGACATGGCTGTGGTAAACCAAGTTGGACATGTAGTACGCTTGTTGTGTAGTCAGGACACTTGCGTTTTTGGTTGCTTCCATTGATTTCTCCAATGTCTCTCCAATGTTTTGCTGAACCAGTCTTCTACAAAGGCCGACTATGGCGGAAAGTCGAGCGAGGGGGCGGAGGAGTGCATTGTCAAGATAAATAGTCATGGGCCAGTCACTCAGACATTGACTAGTTCTGACCTGCGTGCCATTCCTGACTTCTCTGATTTAGTCCAACTCAGGGGGATGCTAAGCCCTTTGAATCCCTCCCTTACAGGCTGCTGTGGTCAACATAAATGAAAACAGATTCATTCGCGCCACAATTCCACTCAGCGCTCATCGATTTTGCCGCCGCAAATGTCTGCATTAACCTCAGCCCGGGACAGATATGTCATGTTCTCATGAAAAACAATTAAGAGAAATTGTTCAATTCAAATGCTTGATAAACACATGTGAGGTGTTTTTTTTTTTTTTTTAATCAGTGAGCTATAATCAATTTTCCTCCATAAGCAGCAGTGATTTTCAGAATCAGCTTCATCTCGGTCAAGCTGTTCCACAATCACATCCTCAACCAATATGAAGACATGCCATGTGTTGTTGTGTTGATCTGTTTTTAACTTGGTCTGTAAAAA
>JAFBJQ010000420.1:905252-993040 GCA_016785345.1 Trinectes maculatus
GTTGGTGTGGGAGTGGAATATTAAACAACTAGCTGATGCAAACAATCATCATTTTTAATAATGGAAGTAAAACAAAAGTTTCAAACACTGTTGGCGCTAAATCAAGCAATAGGTAGGAGGTTATATAAGACTTGGGTGTGTGCAGCTAATTCCTTTAGTTTGAGATTTGTTTGTTTGAAATAAATAAATAATTACATGCTTTCTGTTATATCCATTGATTATATGCAGCCTAATTTGATGTAAGTTTTAGATATGTTATTGGTTCTTGATTGCGCCCAACATTCAGTGATGATTTATTGTATCTATCTCTGAGACTGATTCGTTAACTTAAGTGGATGCATAAATCGTCAATGTATGGAAATTTATTAATTTTGCAAGATGCATGGCAATGCATTGATTTATGTTTATTTATAGGAAATGTTCTGTCAATCATGTTAATCTGTTATTCAGTCAGTGGTTAAATGGCTCATGGATCCTTGTTTAAATTTGTTGTTGTTGTTGTTTTTATGTCTGTAATCTGTACAATTTGCTGTCCACTCCATGTCTGTTCTTAAAATCACCCGGTGACGCCTTAAATTTAACTTTTCAATCTTTTTTCTAATTGCACTGCTTGTTGCAGGCAACAACAAAAATAACTCTAAATTTGTTTCCATTTTATTCCCGGTCTCTTACGTGGTAGCTTAATGGTGGATATGTAATGCTGGAGCTGTTCAGAAAGGTAGTGCTGCAGTGCCCCTCTCCTGCTCAGTAAGCGTCTATATACTCGTTGTCTACGGTTTGTACATTTTGTGACTCAAAGCTATTTTTCCTGAGTGTGAATGTCCTGGCCTGGGGCCTGAGCTGATGTATTTGCTCTTAGTTGTCAGTCACTTATAAAGTGATACCTTATTCCCTAGTTGCAACTTGATTCTTAGTGCACCTAAAACCTTTGTTTATGGTTTGATCACAGAGTGCGACCAAAGCCGTCGCAGAGCACTCGGGTGGTGTTGAACGGTGCTGAGTGTGTGACATGATGGATGCTCGGAGCCAGTGTTGTTGTGATTCCTCTTCACACCTAATGGACTGGCAACCTATTCCCCAGACCGCTTGAGTTCCTAAATGAAAGCCCAGTCACTGGACCAAGCTGACAACACTGCTGATATCAAAATGAAGCTTTGCCATCTATCCCCACTGGCACGCTGGAGCTACTCTAAACATGCTATATAAGAAAATTAGAATGAATTTTTAATTTGTTATATATATATATATATATATATATATAAAACTCATTGGAATTTTCTTATATAGCATGTTTAGAGTAGCTCCAGCAAATTATATTATTATTGTATTACATTTATATTAAATATGTCTTGCTCCAATTATTTAATGGTTAAAAACAAAATGACAGCAAATGCAGCATCTAATCCTCCATCTGTTTAACGTTGGTAACATCTCAAAGCCTCGAGCTTTAAACAGAGACACATCTCAAATCTAGTCTCACTGCAGTGAGCGTTACACAAGCACACGTGGACACAGGGAGAGGGACAGCCATGTGCAGAGAGACACTCAGACAATACACCATGCTGCTGCTAACCTTTTCTCAAGGCTCCACAACCTTGGGTATTTAGGCATCGCAAACATAGAAGAAAGGAGTAGGCAAACAGGGAGGCTGACCCGGTCTGACCTCACTCGAAATGGGACATCTTTGATATCCCCTGGACACATGACACAAGGTACTCCGATTAAAAGCCTTTTATTCACCGTGACCTTTCTCGCGCCGCCTTCCCTCAGAGAAATCTTCCCTCCTTGCACTGCCATCGCAGTGACAGGCCATTCCCACCAAAACAAAAAGCCAAGTGGTAACGTGACACAAAGTCAATATGGGCGTCTTGTGTTGTGTCTGAGCACATCACACCTTAACCTCGATGTTATTGTTCTTTGTATACAAAGAGGGAGAAAGCAACCTCGTGTGGGAGATGGTGATTAATTACCATTGTTTGGTGTCTGATGGATTCCCAGCAAAATGTAGAATAACTGTATTCATTAGTGTCAAATGTTGTAGCGGTAGACATGTTGCGTCTATCTTATGATCTTCTTCAAAAAATAAAATAACAGCTTTACTCTTTAGGTTTTGTCTTAATGTACATTTAACAGGAGCTACTCTATTATCCAGTCCTCTGAGGTGGACAAGACTCACGATGACACACACCTAGCTGGGCCCCAGTCTCCATCTTTGTCCCCAACACCGGTCATTATCACCTTCTCCATGTAGACGTGACCACTCACCATCAATATGTCACTTCTGTGGATGGAAGTGGAGCTGATGAATTCCTTAATCCTGCATTCTGACACTTTCCGGTGCTCCGACAACTCCCTTGAGGTTTTGACAGTCCGGCCATGGCAAAGATTTGTGGGCAGCGCAGTTGCTGAATGCCAAAGAGAGAAAAAAATCTAACATTTAGGAAGAACATGTGTAGAATATTATGCCTTCACCTTGATGATGGATTAAAACCCAAATACATTTGCTCTGTGATGCTGGAGGGGCCAGAAGCTGAACTGTGGTACAGTTTTTAGTATTCAGTCACTGTCATCAGTGTCCATAAGAAGAAAAAAACTCTTTGGAGGGATCGTGTCCTGCAGCCTTTGCATGTTAACAATACACATCTGTGTATGTTTTTGTGTTTTGTGGGGAATGTAGCTCAGGTTAAAATACGCTCTTTGATAATCATGTTTACAGTAACAGATGTAGTTTGTGAAAGAGTCACAGATAAGCGAAACTAGACTGTATCTTCTACAGTTTGAAAGGAGGAAACAAACAGCAGGACACCTGTCATAGTCTAGATCAGTGGTTCCCAAAGTGGGGGGCCCGCCCCATAAATGGCGCAGTGCCATTGCAGGGGGGGCACGGGGTTTCATTTTGCTCAATTCATTTTTTTTTTCCTCTTAGGTAGTTTATGAGGATTGTATTATAGTTTATGAGGATTGTGTTAATTACTATGTGTGAAATAAAGTGCAATGGAGTCTGAAATCAAAACAGGTATATGTGTGTCAAAAATGTTTTGATACTTCTCTTCATGTAAAAAAAATGAAATCATATGTAGACTGAAGACAAAAATTAAAAAAGTGCTCAACAATAACTTTTGTTGAAGGACACATCCTGTATTTTGCATTACCAATGTCTGTCTGTCTATATGAAATAGAAGAGCCCTCATAATGCAATTACAGGCTTGGAGTTGTGCTTGTTCTCACTGTGCAAAAATGGCTGAATAAACAGAATAAGTGGTTTGACCGAGCTCTGTGCCTCGTATACATTACTTGCAGCCAACTGGGAGTGATATGTAGCGCACTTATGCATATAATGGCAACTGACAAGTGTTTCTACAGTGCAAAAAAAAAAAGTACAAAATGTACACTGTTACCTATGCTGTTGCCTTTTGCAAATATCAACCACAAATGCAGGCTCACACACACACTCACATATAAAAGCATCAATCCTTTTGGTTGTATAGAAAAAGCATGGAATATAATCATAATAATTTAATTTGGACGCACATTAACATGTATGTTGTCCCTCTAAATTCATTACAGCTGTGCTTTCGGCTGGAGGCTTTGTTTGTCATTGTCCAATTGGTCCATGCCACCCGCTAGTAACTTTATCTCCCCGTCCAGCTTTCCATTCACCACGGCTGATTCCTCTCTCCCTCCACCCACAGAAAAAAAAAAAACCTATCCTCTTTGCAGAAGGCCCGCTCATTCATTCTAATTAAGCCAACTGAAACGAAATAGCAGAGGCTTTGTTTACAAGGGGCTAGCTGTGCTCTGCATTCTGTGCACGCCGGCACTTGTCTTTACAGCCAGTCAGGGGTTTTATCTGGAGCTACACTTACTGCTTACACTAATTTACATTTGTGTTTTCCCTTTCCACCTATTTCCATATCTGCCACCGTGGGGCTGGGTCGCCCTCACACAGGGAATTTATCAATCACATTTAAACTATAACCCAAAAAGCCTGTTTTGACACCACAAAAACATCAGACTCAGTTCCGAGAGACTGATATGATAACATTGTCATCCAGAAAGGAGGTCCTGCCCAAAGTCAACAGCAATTTTAGACTTAATGAGAATAAGTGAAATAATGTTGCTTAGGGGAAAAAAAAATGAACCTAAAAGGCTGCCAGTCAGGTTCAGTGAAACCATTAAAGTCCTTAATCCCGTTAACCTTAACTGATGCATGCTGTGCTGCATATTGTGATCGGATGAAGACTTTGCAGTGGGTTCGAGAAAAAGGCCATGACTGTTTTTGACACATGTAACATGTGGATGAAGTGCATGTTGCAGTGAGGGAACATCAGATCACTTAGTTGAATAAACAAACAGGCTTCTGCAGTTATGCACATTTTTGTGTGCTGGGTCACCGCTGACCAACTGCATCTACCGTTCCTGTTAGGGTACTTCCATATAAATAATTCCATCATTTTGGATTTATGTGGTCATTCATTAGTTATCAGAGTGCGTCATGTGCATTTCATAGCATTAGGTTCCATATAATGAGCAGAAACAGCACGTCCACTGTGTACAGTGCATTTCTGGTACTTTCCTTAACCACTGGAAGAGAGACCAGCACTGGTCAGTTAAAGGAGAGAGCAACAGGATTAGAAAACTGTAATCTGATGTGGCATTTAACTGTGGCCTATTACAAACCAACTGGATCACCAGGCAGGGAGTTCAAGGAGAAAATGCCCAGTACTTTGAAACAGTCGATTGTTTACCTAAAGACATTAATCTTATAAAACACTGGAGACAAAGGGTGAAGTTGTGGAACAGCAGGATTCACTTATCCAGGCAAAGCAGCACAGTGCAGAAATACAAACCTAGGAACACATACGTCCCCTCCAGTCAAATGGCCTGAGGTCAGGAGGGGAAACACATTTCTCCAACAAGTAATGTACATGTTTTCACCTTATATCTGTCTGTTTGTCAAAAGGATTATGCAAAAAAAAAAAAAAAAAGTACTGAACGGATTTGCACCAGACTGGGTGGAGGATTTGGGCATTAGACAGGGATGACTGGCCCAAAGTTTTTGGTGCGGCTCTAGTTAAAGTGGCAGTTAGACAGTAATTTTTGTTTTCGCTTTCTTTTCTTTCTTTTTTTTCCTGATAATATACACTGGTTTCTTCGCCCATAGATATAAAAAAAAAATCCAGAAAAATAAACTCACATTAACTGTGGTGATATTTTTTCATGACTTTCCAGACTGCTTGCTTCCTCTTTCCTTTTCTTCTACCGTTGGAGATAGACAGGCACAGCGGTAGACAGGTTAACCGTCACGCCTAACAGCAGGAAGGTTCCTGGTTTGATTCCTGGATTAAGCAGGGGTCTCTTTTGTGTCCTCTTTTTTGTCTTCTCAGTAGTAAACCAAACACATGTATAGTGGGGGTTGGGTTAATTGGTTAGTTTGCTGATTGGAGACTCTACATTGAGGTGTGAATGTGAGTGTGATTGGTTGGTTGTCTCTGTATGTTGCCCTATGATTGGACGGTGACACGTCTAGGGTGCACCCCGCCTCTCATCCAAAGTCAGCTGGGATTGGCTCCAGCTCTCCTCATGATACTATAAGGATAATCAGTAGATCATGGAGGGATGGATGGATGGGTGGATGGATGGATGGAAGGAGACTGTTTGGCTTTGGCAGAGTTATGGACCCTGCTGAAAACTAGTCTGCTCCTCTCTTCCCCTCACAAGTTCACCCTGTTAATTTTGATGCAATGGATGTCAGACCTAAAATCACATAGAGGAAACTTCCTATGAAAATTACTTCTCTTAATCTGTAATCTTTTTTTATTTTCCATTTCTAAAGTGTGAGTTATTGTGTAAATTGTGTCCAGGATACTTTCAATAAATGACAGCAATTTACAGTACATGTATCCAATAGGAACATAAAAGAAGGAACAGCTATATTATATCACCGCTCAGGTGTCTGGGCCACACGTCAGCTACAGAGGTGTTTGCTTTTTGAAGGAATGGCATTTGCTTTGAGCGCACAACTCTGTCTGTAAGTTAAAGGATTACCTTGGCGAGGTGCAGGCAAATACATATATAGGTGCTCGTGGCAGTGGGAGCGTCTGAGTGTGGGTGAGCGATGTGGAGGGAGGCTCAGCTTTTACACCACCTCGAAGTGCGTAAACAAGCCTGTGTGCAGCACAACGCCTCAGGGTGTGAAAGTCTGAGGCAGAGGAAGCTTTCTATGAGACGCATCAGTTATGTTCACATATATCGCCCTGAATTCAACATGCCCTCAAGGCTTTATAGGCTTCATGTCAGGATCAGTCACAGATGCGTTAACCTGATTCTAAGAAAATGGCGTGAATCGGTTACGGATGCACAATAATAGAATGCAAACACTGTGATGAGCAATAAATGTGCAGTTCAAATCAGTGCTGTTTAGATGTGGTGGCGGGAGATGCATTTTGCAGGGCAAACAGTGTGGCGTTACATTGCAGGTTTTCATTGCTTTTTTTTTCTTTTCACCGATTTCATTTAATTGTTTCTCAGCAAACGTGCCCGGCACTTTGCTTTACAATGGAGGCCCATTGTCTTCTTCTGTTAATGGGCAATAAAATCTGTGCATTCAGAGAAAAATAAAAAAATATATAGCACCATCTGGTGGCCATAAGCTTTAATCTATTTATCAGGGTAATTAAATGTAACGGGTTGTTTCCCTGCAGCAATTCGTTATGCAGGGTTGCCAGCGAATCTAACAGTATAATGAAAACTGTACTGGAATAGTTTATCTTTTCAATCTCATCATAGTCATTGGTCAGCTCCACACAAAGGACAGTAAGCTGAACGTTAATAAACACATGACCTTAATGAAACCAGAGGGTCACTGTTAAACCTGGAACATTTTGTTTGATTTGTTCTGCTTTACTCCCATGTAATGTGTGAAACTGAGGTTGAAACACTAGAAATTAGCTGTATCTGTGTGTATCTACTGTTATAATAACTAATAGTGGAAGTTGCATAGTTGAAACGAAACAAAGGCTTTATAAAAGTGTATATTCACGTTTTGATGAAAACATATTCACTTGCTTAACAGCAAGTAAGTGAGGAAGAGAGGAACACAGACGCGTGACATCATGTTGGCTCCAAGGCCAACTGGTTCCACTGTGTATTGTGAGCCTTGGCTCTGGTCATGAAAACAGGACTGAATTTGTATCTAAAACAGACGCCCAACAATAAAGGTTATATACATGTGACTCATAATAACACAGAACAATGTTTTCAATTCTTCGAGCTCATTGTTTCAGGTTACTCATCTGATTCAAGCGGCGCTGAATCAGATGGAAATCTCAGTTAGATGTAAAGAAGATAATAATGGTATTTTATGTGTTATTATTTGATTTTTTTTAATAAATATGGTTTTAATTTTTAACTTCTGTAGTTCACAAATTGTGATGACATAAAAAAAAATATAGATGCATGCCCAGTGGTGGTATTTACTATATATGGTTTCAATTTCAGATTTTGCATAGGTACATGAATGGTATACTTATACTTGAGCATGGTATGGCTTAAGAAGTATTTTCCAATTAATCGACTACATTTTAATCGAACAATTACACTTTGTTCGAAATGGCATGTCTAGTTTTTAGAGATATGCCTAGCTATAGGATAACCTATCCAGCAGTATATAATTTAAAATCAGCTCCAATAACTTTAAAGTAAGCGATGCTCTCTGTCGCTGTTATTATGAAAAGTATGTTTACAGTGCCAGTCCTAATGCAGAAGTGTCAAATTAAAACAGGAACAGAGTTAAGAGAAGGAGCCACTCATCAATCATTTGATGCAAACAAGACAAACAATAGGGCATTTCCATTACCTGCAGCATGCACACAATATTTCTGTCAAACTCTCAGGCAAGCACGAATTACACGCAGTATGACTGTCATCCTGCCTGTGCTTTGTCACCGCTGTTAGCAACACGTTCTGAACCATTCACAGTTTCTTCAAGGCTGTAACACAGACACTAAAAAAAAAAAAAAAACAGAGACAAATGTTTGTCATATTCATTTATTAATATAATTGCAGACAAAACTGATACAGTATTTCTACAAAGACAGTACAAAAAAATACATAACATCAGTTGACTACTACCTCAGCGCTGGTGGACCCATTTGAAATGGTAAAAGGCTGCAGACTTTTTATACTTCATAAACCGAGAGCAGACATGTTGTCCTGGTTTTATATTGTTTGGTGGGAATTCCGGAATTTGGACACTGTTAAGAGACTGAAGAAAACAAGTAGCATAATATAAATGTGTAGCTCTTATTGTGCAAGCGCGCAAACACACAAACATGCACACCATGTCTTACAGCAGTCCAAAATACATCTACCTCGATACCTGATCTTTATGGAAACAAGATCATGTCTAACTATGTGGCTGTTATCTAAGACTGCAATGCTACTATGTGGCATGAACGTCTGTCTTTCAGAATTCCGAACGTGTCTCTTCCCATCACACCCGCTGAAGATGGCACAGTGAATGCAACGCAACGTCAAGGGTGTCAGCATCAGTTGAGATATGCTGCGTTTTGTACTGCAGGGGATTCTTATAGTGAGGGCAGAAATCAGACAGGAGTAAAACTAACAAACCAGATCGACTGCCTTTGGCATGTGACGTGACAGGCACTGTCTGTGAGTACAATGTAATCAAAGCACAGATCTATAGGAGGGTAAAAATAATACAAATAATAATAATAATACATTTGACATAATACGGATTATCATACAAAACGATGTTTGTGCATTTAAGTGCCTTGATTAGAAATTGTCCCAGTTCTTCCAACACATAACATAATGAAGCAGGTTAAGGGAAAAGAATCAAAAGTAAGAATATCACTTTAAAAAAAAAACAGTAAAAAGTACATACAGACATTACACACATGGTGACCTCATCATATTGCACAAATACTCAAGTGGCATTTTGTACTGGCCCTCTTTGTTACTGTCTCTGCACAAATACACAAAGGACATGAGGCATGTACAGGAAAATGTACGTGCACACAGACAGTGAGTGAGAATAAGATGCACAGCTTAGACATTTCACAAACTGGACTGGAAAACACTCGACATTTTTGAAATCAGGATTAAAGTTGAATAAATCGTTTTTACAGTCGAATTGAAGTAGGTGAGTATCAATATGAAGTGTGATTATATATGTGTGAATAAAAGTTAATCGGTATATGAAATGTATATAAAGGAACATTTTGACACCACAATTCGATTGCTTGTGTCAGGGCTATGTACTGTCGATATAACTGTTTTTTTTAAAGGACATGTTATGAGAATGTTTTTTTTTAAAAAATGGCAGCAAAAATAACAAGACAATAAAAGACATTTACATTTGTACAGTGAACTGAATAGTGGGTCCACGGATCAACCGTCATTCTACAGGTGCAGACCTCATGGAAGTCTCCATCACGCATCTGTGCAGTTTCTGCCTAGTCGCTAGCATTAACACTGCGGCGGTGATGCAAATAAAGGTTCATCTCTTGAATTGATAGTTTACACATTATTACAAAATGTTGTGTGAGAGCTTAACATAAAGCTGTATAATTTTTAAAGCGGTCTATATGTGGTTAAAGTACAATTTATTGACACATTTTGTATGATCTGTCGCGAACAGAACATACAAAATGTGGTTTTATATGTGGGATTATAAAACTGAGGCTAAATGGGCTGTATCCAGAGCTGGTCTGTCGTATGGGTGGTTTATACACATGGATCTCAGAAGTGTAACCATTATATAGATATAGAGATTATAGACATAGACTATCCATTTGCAAATACTGTATAGTAATTTCAGTTAAGGCATGTCATATAAAAGGGATAAAGAGGTTAATGCTCATACAAAAGGAGAGAAAACCTTCAAATTTTTCATTTTTTTCCCTAAAATTGCACTACTTCAACTTCCTTTACAAAGGAAACAATAAATAAACAACAAATAATTCTAAAATATTACAGCCTTTATTTTGCTGGCTGACGGCTTGTGTGTCAAAGGGGTTTGTTACAGACTGTGATGAGAATGAACACAGTGCAAAGGAAAAATACTGGAATTCAGCCTGCAGTCGGACTATTTCAGGGAAACTCCACCCGTTGGGCGTAGCTGAACATGAATAAGTGTGACCTTATACTCAGCTCTGAATACAGCCATACACCTCTACATATGGCACTGTACATTAAAGGATAATATCCCAGCTCCATTTCTTGATGGCTTTATTATTTATTTCTACCTTTTGGTCATAACACTGATGTTTTTTTAATTTTTCTTCTAATAAAAACGAGGGGTAAAATTCCTTTGAGAAAAAGAACCCGATAAAGCTTTTTCATAGTGTGAAAATGGCACCATCATTTTGATTCATGTGCTACAAATGACCCGGTGGGTTAGCAATAAGATCCTGATGTGACACAAAAATACACACACAAAAAAAAGGCAGAAAGCAAGATCAATTCACCGGAGAAGTCGAGTGTTGAGTTTAAACTTAGCTCCAGACTTCTTCGTTATAGGAGGTAGCTGTTAACCTTTGACCTCAAACCCCAATTAGGACAAACGCCCCTCTGGTGGGGGCATTGAATCGACTGAGGGATCCTAACAAGTTGAGATTTTTAGTCCTCGAGGTGGTGTTGATAATATTTTGGACTGACCTAACCAAAGGCCCTTTGTATTCTGGTGGCTTAGAAGTGAATGCAAAACAGCTTTTCATCTGTCTTTCAAAGTCAGTCTCTGGACTGGTTTGTCTCCTGTCTAACTATTATTGTGCTGCCGTCACGCAGGCACAATTCATTGAAAGGAATGCAGTGAATTTCCTGTTAGCTCTTGGGGGATATGGTTTGTTTTTCCTGTTGCTGGGAGCCTTTTTTTCCCCTCTTGCCCTCTTTAACTTCCTGTCTCGGAGCCTGACGGAGAAGCTACAGAGGTGAGCGTCAGAGGCCGTAGATTAGACGTCTGCTATGTGTCACCTGGCCATGTGGGTTGTGCTTTTTTTTTTTAAATGGGGGATTTAAAGAGGGCATGGAGGGGGAAATGCTTTTTAAGCATTATTAAAGAAAACAAAAGCCCAAAACCCGTATAGGTGACTCTGAAGGGAGGTGCTGGTGGTGGTGATTACCATACTCTCACGCCATGCTGCTGGTCGGTGTGCTTTGGGTGCTTCCGATGCTAGCGTTGGCGCTGCTGTTCTCAGAGGGGGAAGGGTTGTTGGAGACCGGTTGGCGTTTTGCTCCTGAGCAGGGGCATCCTGGAAGCAAAGAGGAGAAAGAGGCGAGTAAGCACACGAAAACAGAGAAAGGGATGAGACGATATAAGGGATGCAACCCTCACCGGGCAGATTCGCTGCGGTTGACCTCTTGTCTAATCCAGCTGGGTAACCTCAATGAAGCACAATGAGATAGCTTTTTCTTAAAATGCATACAAACGTGACTGTGAATAAAATTCAGGTCCAACCACAAACCGCTGCAGCTGCTTACCTGTTTTGATCTTGATAAACCACAGCGCTCCAATAAGTAATACTCCAATCAGGAAGCCTCCGAACGCGATGCCTAGAACGCCAGGCAGGCCGAAATCAAAGCATGGCGCCGCTGAAACACACACGGAACAAAAACAATGTATGCACAAACGTGAAACCACACATAGAGACTTCATCACTGAGGATCCTGATACTGGTTTATATTTGTGTGCGACACATATTACTTCAGATGCTTTCGACGTTTCCCTTTATGTCCCTTTATGAAGATGGTTCTACTCAGTTAAATGCATAATATCGAACATGCACGCTACAGCATTGCCTCTTAACACTGCATCATTTATATCTTCTAGTAACCATGACAATCCATAGCCCAAAGTCCATATACTGTAGATAATATAACAGTCGTTATTTCTGCAGGATGACCTCATCATCCTAACAGAAATTTAAAAAAAGGTACATTTGCACTCTATCATTTCCTCCCTTTTTCCAATTTAATGACACAAATTTCCATTTACAATCAAGTTACGCGCTTGTGGTGTTATACGGGCAAACAGTGTGTTGTCTCGCCTTACACAATGCGCCTCACTGCAAACACGCTTAATAGAAAAACATAAAACTCAGAGCCAGCCATAAAAAAAAAAATCACTTTCCCCTAAAGCGGCTCTGAAAGAGAAAGAGAACAGGCGAAGACTGAAACCTGATCCAGCCTCTGACATACTGTGGCACAGACATGCTGTATTAGCCTGGCAAGGCCATCCCACAATTCTTTATTTTTTTTCTTTTTGCCTCAATCGTTGTGGTCGGGCAAGGCCATGGACGGCTCTCACCTTGAAACACACATCACACGAGGAAGGCTGCACAATAGATCATTGACAGTTTTCCCCTTCACTCAGACATCACCTTAAACTGTTCCGACATCTGACTGTACAAATAAACCACTCACTGGCCACTTATTGATCGCTGCTTCCAATTTTCACACTGGACAAAAAAAAATACTACCCTCAATGTTCTTCAATCTTGAAAAAAAAACATTATCTCTTTTAAAATTCACATTCAAACTTTGCCTCGTCATTGTTTTCAACATATGCTGCAATACGTGTTACGGAATTGCTTCCAGACTTGAACGCTGCACAGAGATCTCGGCTTGAGCGGCCACGCACACAACCTTGTAAGCGGTCCAAAAGTCGCCAGCATAGCATCAGGACAGCGTGCATGCTGCACATTGCATATCAAGGACAACAGTGTGCACGAGTTTCTCCTTCTCCTCTCCTTCCGGTGCCTGCGGAGATCCTCCCACAAGTAGCCACAACATTCGGAAGAAACTAATCATCACCTTTGCGTGAGCTTCTCTCACCTGCCTCTGCTGCCTCCTGCCTCCTGGTGGAATGTGCTAGTCTAAGTACTATACTGGGCATCAAACAGCACAGCTCTCCTTTCCTGAGGTACATTAAAGACAGGACGCGGAGGACAGAAGACAGAGGGGGTTTGTTTTGCAGAAACTTGCCACCACTTTGTGCATCGCGTGCATTTCAGGATTTGAAGTGTGTGGTGCAGCATCCTCTGTTCTGAGCCTACGCACAATATAAACACATGTAACATTTATGTGTATAGATGGAATATAAGTACAAAATGTAACTATAGATCAGTATTTGTATTTTAAAACCAATGTTTTTTAACTAATATTAAATTACATTGCGTTGTCACAATAGCAAACAGCAAAAGAACTAAGTCTGAGCCAGAGCCCTGAAACAGTGACATCTTGTGGGCTTCTGAACTGACTGCATCCCAGAGGGTCAACCCAGTTTGTTTGTTGTCAGCGAGGAACACAGCTCGACCCTGAACGGGCCAGAAACATCACAGCAGCGTGAAGCGGGTTCTCTCTCTCTCTCTCTCTCTCTCTCTCTCTCTCTCTCTCTCTCTGGAGTTTTTTTTTTAACTGCAATCGGGTGCTGTGTTAGTTTGTATAAGCGAGGCTTTGACAGCGAAGCTGAATAAACAGGAGCAGGAAGCAGAAGCTCCAGTGCAGGTGGACAGGAGGAGACAGGCAGCAGGCCTGTGCTGCGGCTCCCTGGAGCCCTCTTTATGAAAGCTACCAAACAGGAAGGGTTGCTGAATGGAGCGCTCAGTCCTAACCCTGTGAAGGCAGAACAGTCTGCTGATATAACCCTTGTATCTCCGACACCGGCCTGAAGAGTCGAGCCACATGAAAAGGGAGCAAATTCCATTCCTGTATCCCCGTTGCTCCAAAACAACATTTCTAATGGTGTGAGTTCAGGCAAAAACAGCAAAGAAAAACGCAAACAGGACACAGGAAGCGCGGATGAGTAGTTTAGTCAGCTTCCTCGCCCCACACACACACACACGTGCACACACGCACACCATCTTTGTTTTTCTCTTTTCGAAAACCAATAGAGAATAAAGGAAGCTTAAAGCCAAACGGTTTTTTCCCATCGCTACAAAGAGCAAAGTGAATTTCTGTTTTCCTCGAAATTCACCATCACCCTGAAGAATCCTTTCAACACAACAATAACAAGGTATCTTTCCTTGTCTGAGTTAACTGTGTTGCGTGGTCCAACAATAGCACAAGGCCCAGTGGCTGTGTTTGGACAGCAACGTAGTCAGAGTCCCTTGGAAACACAAAGGAGCTCACTTCCCTCCCCGGACGACCATTACATCTGATTGTGGTCACAAGGTCAGGCTGCAGAGCTTCCTAAAGGACGAGGCCCTGCCCTGCAACCTCTTACTGGCCTTCCCGCATGTCCCGAGTTCACCGCCATGACAACCGAGTGCGCCGCATTTGTTCTGCACTGAAAGCGACAATAAGGATGGAAATTGTAGCGGCGAGCACAGCAATGCACAGACGGAGCTTCGGGCTCAGGCGCTGAAGGCAAGAAAGAAGGCAATTTAAAAGTTTTTACTTTCTCGGGTGAAAGTTCACGCGCTTTACTCTGAAAGAATAAAATATGAAACATTCACAAGTCTTTGCCAAAAAAACAAGTTAGACTCACAATACCATACATCTGGCCCATCATAGAGAGTGGGCATTTTTGCATTTATTGCTTTTTTTTATGAATATGTTGTTGTTATTAATGTATTGATAGGTGTTGCTAAAACTAAAAATAACATGGATAGAGGACATCTCGAATAAATAATCCACTCGTTCTCCTCCTTTTTACAGTGATAAATGTTAAGTCAGTTTTTGTAAATTGGATTGAAGTAAATAAAATTGGCCCAGTGTGGTCTGAGACATAATCTGCTTAAAAAAATATATATTCGGATCAATATTTTTGGAATTAAAAGTGAGCACTCACTCGGTGGCTGCGGACACGGCTGAGCGACCTCCAGATTCCTCTTCACTCTTCCTGCAAAGCCACATTTCTAGTAGGCGATAAGGACAAAGGTCACAATGTCAAGCTTCAGGACGCTACAATTTAACCTTTTCCGGTGTTTGATTAATTCATAAAAGCAATCACCTCACTGTGGCACAGTTTGATGGAGCATTCCAGGTCCCATGTGGTGGACGTCAGCTTTTGGAGCTGATCTAATGAGAAGCTGAGTCGGGTGCTGTTGCGACAAGAATTATAGGAGCAGGCCTCTGGAATGAAGGGCAACTCCTCTTCTACATGGCAGGAACCCTTGGAGGACACAAAGCAGCTGACCACCTTGATGGTGAAGACGATACTCCCCAACGTGTGCGCAGAAATCTGGAGGAGACAAAGAGGAAAACATGAACGGATTAGAAGGGAAAAGTCCAAACGTGTCGCGCAATGACTAGGAAATCACAGATACACGTTTATGAGCAGTACATATGTTCTGTGAAGTCATTTCATTTTGCCATTTATATAACAAGCTGGATGACTGTCTTACCTCTGCATATATCCGCCTGTCTCTCTGTACCTTGGTGTTTGGGTCCAGGGGAGAGCGGTAATCCGGGGAGTTGTAGAGCTGCATCAACAGCGGCATCCGCTGAGGAGCGGCAGTTGTAGTGGAAATGTCTGGTCCTGGCACAGTTTCTGTAACTGTGGGAGAAACAGCAAAGAAAAATGTAATGTTTATTGTGTGTGGGGGGGGGGGGGTCGTCGTGCGTGACGTACAGTACCGTATCACATGTGGGACATGGCTGCTCGCCGGGCTGCACTGGCCTTGGCTTACCTACAGCGTTGTCATTTTTAACGAGGACGAGGAGGATGGGAGAGTCCGCTGGTCTGAGTTCAGTGTAGCTGGTGAAAGTGCTGACTTTGAAAACCTCCAGAGCCTTCCTTTGCACATCCCTTGCGTTGTCATTGTTCAGCAGGAGCATACCGGCGATTCTTTGCGTGATGTTGGGCAGTATGACGTCATTGTTAGACTGCAGAGAGAGAGAAAATGTGTTGCACCTGAGTCTATGTTGTTCGGACCGTCAGTCACAGTGGTTGTGTGACAATAATGGAGAGTGTGTACTGTATGTGTAGGCTTACGACAAACTGGGTGACGTGCGCGTTGAGGATCATCCATGAGGTCCCCCGCGGACCCCGCAGGAACACCTTGATGTTCTTTGTGTCCACGCGCAGTGATACGTTGCTGCGAATTGGAGAAGAATTGGAGATGTTACATCACGAGGAAGCAAAACCAATAGATAAGATGCTTTGTGTAGTGAGGGCTTTACCAAATGGTGGCATTCTCGGGGATGTTAATGATATGAAGCTCAGGCTCATCACGGGGGCGTTCCACCTGCTGCGGCGAGCAGAACGTGAACGAGGGAGCCGAGTTTGTCGTTTCAACCTTAAAGAAGTCCTTCTCGAATGCATCCTCTTTCCGAAGTGTGCAGTGAGGAGAGCCAGGTTTGGTTCCTGCGCAACCACAAACATTGCTCATACATCGTTTGAAACACAAAAACAAATTCTAGTGTACATTGTGAATAAAAAAAAAAAAGATCTCCATGCATAATCATGCATTTATTCAACAATTTGATGAAATTCAATATGATTTTATAAGTTATTTCCAGTTATTGTTTCACTTCATGCTACTTTTAGTTTCTATGCATCCTCTCGTGCTTTTAGCCAGGCAACTAGAATTCAGTAACGCTCCTCTTTTGCAGGTCGGCTTTCGTAATAGCGGCAGAATAATTTCACATCACACAAACATTCAACAAATCTGTGAGGTGCATTTTTTCTATTCAGCTACTTAGCCAGTCTTACACTTGGCAGCACACTGTTGTGTAATCCCTGCACAGGGTTTTCAAACGCCCACAACATGGCCTACATGAGACCCCAATACAGACTGAGACATAACGATGTAAACCGTTCTTCATTCCCTTGTTTACTATGCATTAAGTTACAGAACTAACTAAAAGTAGTACTGGTCGAGCACCAACGTGTTTTCCAAATGAAGTTTAAACAGTGCATTTGGCAGGCGGACGCATTAACCCGTCGTTAACAGAAGGTCTTTGTGATAGATCTGCAGAATGAGACATGAGATCACCATGACAAAGAGTGGGATGAAACTCCTCCACAACACAGTCAAAGACCCTGGACATGAAAGCAGCCGTCACTGTTCCAGCATCATTACCGTTCGCTTCTATCTTAACCCGTGTCAGAGCTCAGCTTTGGCTCAAACCGCATTAAGGAGGCTTTGCTGGGAAATAATTGCGCTTGCACCGAGCATCCTGCTGCTGCAGCTCCTGGCAAAAGCAGCTGGTAATATCCTTATGTCCAGGCTTTCCACAGCAGCGAGTGCCCCCCCTGGATCTCTCTTAGTGTTTCTATGCCTTCATGGTGTCCCTTTCCAAGTATTTCCCCATATTCACTGACCCGACATCAGGATTAGTGCTGATGATGTGAGATTTTACCATATGGCTTTACAGTGCGATATGACAAAAGAGTAATAGGCTCATGTCTTTTTTTCCTGGACATTTTTTTTGGAATCAAACACACAAAAAAGAAAATGTTTGCCCTTTGCAGTCACTGGTGTTTGCTTCCTCTGGGACGAGAGATAACTTTTTCAGGAGCACCCTCGGTCCACAGTGATACGTTTCAGTGAACCGTGTCATCCCTCATTGGTTTAAATAGATGGGCCATATGGCAACCAGTGCTTGGCCCATGCACAGAAGATTCATAACATCAAAACAGCATGGGGTCTGGTCCCCTACGTCATGTTTTTTTATTATTATTATTCTTTATTTATGTGTCTGTGGCTGGAAAATCTGGCCATGTTGCACAGTTGCATTATTAAGAAGTGTGCTTTTGGGGATGTAGGGAATCACTGCTGGTGACAAACACTGATATAAGACCTTTCTGATAGAATCAAAATGTAAAAACCCACAAAAGCAAGGTCAACCATGCCGGGACTTAAAAGGGGCCTTGTGTCTCATCACAACTATCACTTTCATCAGATGGGATTTATTTTACAAACAGGAAGTTGGTGATGAATTTCACCAACACCTCATGCATCCTTGATCAGTGTTCTGCAGGGTTACACAAGCTGCAGATGCATGTTTTGCCGACTATAGACTTTCATGACAAAAACACAGTTTGAGACCAAACAAAGATGCGCACAGCATCTTCCTGATGGGTGACAAGGCTGGTTAATCGGAATCACTTTCCGGCAAAACGGATCATTCTCACCTGCTGCTCCCGTTGATGAGAATGTTTTCACATTGCGGAGTGTGGTAAATGAGGTCACACCGCCAAACGTCTGTCTTGCCCAATTGACCAGCTCCTCAGCCTGAGTGGGGAAGTCTTGCTTGTGGACATTATTTTCCTGCTGATTCCCGTGTAGGGAAATTGTTGAGTTATTGTTCAGCTGTAAAAAAACAAACAAACAAAAAAACACCCAACCTGAGTCATTTCAGTTAGCAAATGTGTTTACCCGTTCCTCTTATTCTACTCTTTTACTTTTCTTAACCTCCACCCAGCTCTCCCTCCATTCTCTGAGCAGGGGCTTGTTAAAAAGAAATGTTTATTATGGTTAAGTGTCCACGAGCCTAGTTGCACAACCCTGTTGGAGCCAAGGTCTTTCCTTCGCTTCCTGAGTGGGGCCAGGAAATGGGACCTTTTTTAGCTTTGTGCGTCACCACTGTCGGCTGAAATCTGGCACCATACATGGTATAAATATATACATCGATCCCATCGACTAGACACTGCTGTTTCCTCGTCTGGACCAATGGAAATAATGGAGTTTACATTAAGCTTTAGACGGATAAGAAAGCAGGAGAAGGCGTCATAGGAGCAGAGGAGTGAGGACTTTCTACGGGAGAGACAATTTGTCATGTGTTACAAAAAGTGCACAATAAATAACACTTGAGGGGTTTTTTTGTGTGTGGGGCGGTGCATAACAATTAATGGGCTTCAGTCGATTCTGATTTGTGTTTCTTTAGCAGTCCAAAGGTTGAAGAGGAAAATAAAGTGGTGTTCAAGCACTGCATCTCTTCAATTTTGGAAACACTGACAGACACTTGAGAACAGCTCATTCTGATGAGGGGCTTCATTGCGGAACGGAACAATAACATCCCCGGCCGAAAACAATTTTTCATGAATCTCTTAGTTCGAGTGGAAATCTGAGACACAAAAAGATGTGCTGCATATTAAGTGCTAATTTTGTTTCTAATGTTTTTTTGGTTGTGCTCCAGGTTTAATCATTTCATTTATACTAATACCAATCTGTAAAAATAGGCTGCACGTGGGAAGTGTGATACATCATTACCGGATTCGGACACAAAACAAACTTCTCAGCCTCCTTCATCAGTGAAAAAAAAAACAGATGGAGGTGGTGCGTTGTGTAATTTTAGAAACAACATGAGTGCATGTTGAAAAAAATGATGAAAATCACTCTCCTGGCCTGAGTTTTGTCACTGCCTCACACAGTGACACAAACAAAACAGATAAAGCCAAGGAAGCCAGAGGGAGTCGTCGGTCCCTCTGTGTGAATATTAGATGGAAATCATGGAAAAACAGAAAGCAAAAGCAGGAGAGCCAGTCACGACAGACCCGGGCAGACAGGGAGAAGCCTGGAAAGCATAACGGGTAGAAGACGTGCAATAATAACAATAGTTATCGTTTGAATGATTAGAGCAGATCGGAACTCTCTGTGGAAAATGATTTGATACGCTCACAGGCTCACAGGAAACCTTCAAGGACCCCCAAAGATGTTCCGAGCGAAAGGAGCATCACTATCAGCTGCAGATTACACAAAGCTCTGAAGACGCTTCTTTCCCATCAGCCTGTCCTGGGATTGACTGCGTGAGTTTTAGTCGCCCGAATCCATCCATTCACCCCGATCCACGATATTTAATTATTTTCGAGAAGTTCAACTATTTAATGACTATGAATATATTATAGGTGCCTATGGTATGTTGCTATTATAATAAAAAATGTGAAGAAAGAGTGTGAAGAAAGTTTTGGGACGTTATGGATATGAATCTCATCCCTGTGTGTGTGTGTGTGTGTGTGTGTGTGTGTGTTTTTTTAATGGCTGTGTATGGTGAGGTCAGCTGTGGGAGGCTGACAGTAGCTGTTCTTGGGACACCGAGCCAAGGCTGTCAGAGTCGATGACGAACTTTGTTAGACGCAGAACAGATGCCGTTCCTCCTTTTCTGCAATCTGCAGTAAAACATTATTATCCCCCAGTGATACCGTTCATCCCGAGGAAACATCTTGCGGTCACAGGCGACGCTGTCCAGGCTCCTGACAGGACATGATACAGGATGCCGTGTCACACGGTTGTCAGCGAACCATTAACCGATGACATTCCTGTAAAAATGTCATCTCTGCGATTAGTCGCTGCAACGCTACTTTAGATATTATTCTATTATTTTTGTATGTCGTATTATCATGTATTTTTGTATGCGTTGTATATATTCACTAGATCCGCAAATACCTTAATATAATGCTTGCAACTCTCAAAGCATATCACAGGTATTTAAAATGACTCCAGTGGTTTCAGGTTTCCTGTTTGAGTCAGGTGCTAAACATCCTGCAACATATGTTTTTTTTTTTTAATGAAATATGTTGATGATGAGCCAGACAAACTAAAAGCTAAAACACAGTGAATCGAGTTATTTAATTTGATAGCATCTTGGGAAGCCGACTGTCAAATCTCAAGTGTTCCCAACCAGTTCGGGGGTGGGAATGTTTTGAAGCACGATAATGATAAAGCGGGATTGTGTGAAAGAAACAAAGCTGATAAATTGACTGTGATTCTTCCTCTCTCAGGGAAATTCTGTATCTCATTTCAGCTCCCACTCTGTACAGATATGAAATGACACAGGTGACTGAGTACAAGGTAAGAAAACCACATCAATCAACAGATCACGAAAATCGAGCTTTGACATTGAAACGAGCAAAAGAGGTTGAAACTGTTTACTTCAAAAAAATAGATAAGGTTTCAATAAATGCTCAGCGACAATGAATCCTTTTTGTAGTCGGCCCAAAACAGGGTCCTTTAAAAACATGAACACGCTTAATGGTTATAATGCTAATTTGAATCAGTATAACTCTCCTAGACGTTCATGATTGAAACAAATGGATATATTATATTGAGTACACTCTGAATTAATAGTATGGGTTAGTGCTATTATGACAAAAATCCTGTTTAAGACAAGCTATTAAATTTGATAGTATAAGATCCTGACACATTCTAAGACTTTTCCATATGAGTCAAACTGGAGGACTCAATAACAATATCTCTGTGTTCTATTCAACTTGTCAGGTTCATCACCAACACCGTTCTGAACACTAAGACCTCAGGTAAATGTTATTTCTCTAATGAATTATTTGCAGCAAGCAGTCGAGTAAACGTTTTGTGGCCCCACAGATTCAATTCACAGATTGAATCTGTGGGTAAAAGTCAGAATCGCAGATTTCGCTGGAACGTTAATTTTAACTGACGACGCCATCGGCCTCGCTGGATAAAACTTCTCTTCCCGGTTTCACGGAGTGGATAATAAACACACGTGCACATGCACACACACACAGGACCAAACATCTATGGAAAAGTAGTGTGCTTAATTGTCTCAATGCTCGCAGAGCTGCACAGCTGTGACTCTTTGACTGTACGCTAACAGCTGGCACTAGACAGCAGCTACATAAATAGGGAAAAGATAAGCCTTTATTTCCCCCCTGTAGGAGAAATTTGTCCTGAGCAAGTACATCTGGAGAAATTTAGAAAATTACACATGACTGAAAACAATAACAACTTACAATGGCGCCCCCCCATGATCTGTTAATTCATCGTGATTAGTTCATACTTGCTTAACAGCACTGTGTAATGAAAGCACATTGTAACGTAATGGAGCTGTGCAATTAAGTGAAACGGGGAAAAATGAGCTGAGGTTAGCAGTTTTATTTTCCCCCCCCTGCATCGCACAACCTGATTTGTTAATACAGTATTGAGAAATAAAAAAAACTTTACTCACATAGATGTTGACATTGGCATTGGTGTTCAGTAGACCGTAACTTGTGCTTGGCGATGTGAGGATAAGGTGCATTGGTTGGGCTTTTGTCACGTTGAGAGTGAAGAACGTCTCAGCCTGCAGGGAAAAAATATATATATATATAAATATATATATATAATTTAAAATGTTACCTGACATCAGCTTAACGATCATACCTGGCATAAAGTGACACATTTCATTTTCAAATAATTAGGAGTCGTTAGGAGTCGTGTGAGTGATTGTGATGCATGCGGAGAAAAAGTTTGGAAATGATGCAAATCTGCAGGTCGCAGACTTGCTTCCATCATCGTCCTAATCAGTCCCAAACGTTCACTTACACCGCGCAGCCGTCCATGTGGGAGATACTGCGCTGGCACTAATGGCACATTTGACACTGATAGAAGCACGATGCATAAAGTTCATGAAGTTTTTTTTTGTTCCCTGTTTTTTGATTTGACGCCTCTTGCTCCTATAAGTGGTAAGTGTGTCATTATATGGCGCAGAGCAAGGGTATCTTTATCTGAGCAGGCCTGTCAAATGGAAACACAATTGGTGTCACGGAGCCTTAAAAACGTGTAAAGAAAATATCCAGTAATGATATGACGTGAACAGGAATAGACTTCCTGACAGGCTCTGTTAAATTGCAATAATTTTCTGAGACTTGTGCGTTACTGCTATGGTTGGAAAATAAAAATATCATAAATGTGAGATATAAGCTTGTAATAAATTGTCCAGCATGTGATATTTTTTAGAAAACTCAGGCATATTTGTTTTTATTATAATTATATTTTTATTATGAAGAGTCAAAATCTACAGTTTTGCTGACTACAGGTCATTGTCTGTTATACACGTTAGCGGGGATGTGGTTATTTCCCAATTGGTGAGCTTCCTGATCGGGGATGGAGTGGCACTAAATGAAGAGACCTCAAGTTGATGCGGCAGAGAGACATTTTGCTTGCAGCATTAAATTTAAAAATAGTTCCAATTGCAGTTTAATTCGGTACAAGTCTGATTCCTTATCTTCGCTGTTGCAAAAATCAGTGGGGAATATGACAATTATCCTTGTTTTTGGGACCATGACATGTCTCCAGAAAAAGCTACGCCAGTCATTTTTTTTGGAGGAACCATAGATAGGCAGGATTTTTGTCTGTCTCCAGTCTGACGTTGACGTTAATGGGATAATGCAACGCGGTCCTATTATTAAAACGCCGCCATGTCACACAAAACAAGGTAAACAAATCAAAAAGCACATCAAAGGCGATCACCATTCATTATTTTGTTGACGTTGGCTGCGCAAGATGCAATTTCTAATTTAAGCTGTGTTTTTTAGCATTTTTTTTAAAGTGGGAAACTGGGACAAAACATTGAATTGAGAGAAATGTTTTATTTCTCTCAAGATATTTAATGTTTTATTATTTTATGTATTATTTTCTCTATCTTACAAATCAGTGCCTTACCAGCGCCTTTATATTTTGCAAATAAAACCACATTAAATTCATCAACAGTATAATATAACACCTTATTAAACATATTTTTCAGCTGAGGTAAAACGAGTCACATATCACCACCACAGCCACTCAATGAATCAGCCTTAATTACATCGCTCCGCAGGTGCATGCTGGGTAAATCAGGTTCAGGTTGAGCCTTATGGATATCAGCGCTGGTGAGCAAACCTTTTCACAGTGGAATAATAAGTTCGAATTAAGAGATATTTTTTTAAGGCCGACTAAATTCCGATAAATCCTAGCTCTAATTAATTTTACTTCTGTAACAGCCCCCACCCCCCAAGATAATCAGTTCAATTTTATGGCTCAACGCACAAGAACTCGGAAAAAAATAAAAATGGAGTTTCAACATTCATAAAATGTAAATTTCTACTTTCATCTATCGTGACTTTACTCAAACAGAATACTCAGTTGATATTATATTTGCGGATAAACAGGGCCCGTTGTGCAGAAGATGATCACACTGTGGAAAACACTGTGAATCCCCAATATTCCTTTATTCGTTGACTTGCTACCTGATGTTTCCATTATGAGCTCAGGCCTGAGCAGTGACAGTTGTCACAAACAGCTTCCACATCCACACAGAATAAAACAACATGGAGCCAGTAAGAAATAGTAAAAGATTTCACTAAGCCAATGTGATCATTTTTCGGTTGTGAACAAATGGCGGGACACTGGGACAAGAAGGCCAGGATGAGTGATGTGATGCTGCACACAGTCCGTTTCAGTTCTTGTCTGTGTCTGTCCATGTTAAGTCTCAGTGACACTGTGAATGTGAAGCTGTGTGTGGTATAAGATTACTGACTTTCCATGCAGAGTGTATTTTAAATAAAAATATACAGATTGCCCGAAAGTCAGACTCAACATAAGAGAGAATGGAATATTATCACAGTCAGAGTCTGAGAGTCTTGGAAATTATGAGTTCTAGAAACAGATTAGTCAGATAATTTCCCTGAATTAGCATTTTGTTTTTATATGAATCATGAACATACAGTAAATGAATGAATCGCATTTCCCTTGTACGCTTTCATGCCTCACACACACGCAGAGATAACTCATTGGAATTTCCCTCATATCATCCTCTAATAAACATGACTGTCTGTCTTTTTTCTTTCCCTCTCTTTGGCCTTTTCTGACTCCCATTCTTTAAGTCTGAGCTCTGAATCACCACTGTCGCCGACCCTGATCACTCACCTTTGCTACTTTTGTTCCTGCGCTTTCAAGATACAATTGTTTTCCTTTCAAACTTTTTTTTTGTTCTTTTTTTTTTTTCTGGGGTGCATTTTTTTGTAGGGTCTTTGCTGATGCAGTTTCCAGTTATTCTTCGGGCTCTCTCACTTTACTTGAATTGGCTCCGTTGGTCTGGTCTCGGCCGCACGCCAACGCCCCGGCTACCCAGACCGGCGTGTGACGTCAGCGGCCCATGTAAAGGCAACTCCTCCCTGTGAGTTCCCCTGGACTGTGTGGCCCTTTGATGCTCCTCTATAATTCTCCATGAGCTCCAACAGAGTCCACTGGCAGGTTGTAAATCAGCGTGAAAACAAAGGGATGGGATAGAAGGTGATAAGGATATTGAAAGGACAAATGGGACACGGGAAGCAAACCTCCCATCTGACTGAGCAGTTTGGCAGCGAATGAAGATGATCGCCTTCCCCTGTGATTGCGAGAGGTCCACAATCATCTTTCATTTGATAAAACATCTACTCGCCGTCCCGCAAGAACAGGACACACTGACTCTGTACAATGTCCACTGCACCACACAGACCCCAAGTCACATTCCTTTCTTGAACTCTCACAAAACCCCAAAGCACTTTATATCCTTCAGAAAGCCCATCATTCCAACAAACTGTCTCAACTTTTCTGGCACTGAAATGTGTATTTCTCGTCCTCTCCCACACAGCATAATGTATCTGGGTTTTCTCTGCGGGCCTAATAAGATGACTGAGAGGAGCAATTCCCTTCTAATATGTTTTAAATCTATTCTGTCATCAAATAGCCCTTTCCCTCTGATTTCCAGTCCATTAAATATGCTGTTAAACCTCAGCCCATTAAATGAGAACGAAGATTTGGTAAAAGAGCCGCGCAACATGGCAGCAAACCAAACGCTGAGGCAACGGCAACAATCATCCAATTGGACAATGTTACACGTCTCGCAGACCTTTGAGTCTAATATTTATGTCTACGATAATGTTATATTTTTGTGCCTTAGTGTTACATAAACATCAAAAAATTCACCATCTAAAAGTCTTGAAATTAAAAATGTCACATTCTGTTGAGCTAATTGTCCTATAAATTAAATCCGATTACATTTGGAGGTTTCTGACGGACGTATTGAATTCAGGCAGGTGTTGCATTGCAACATCAGGTAGAGGCTCCTCACAGTCGCCACCCAATGCGGAGGAACGATCAACAGGGTGAAAAATATCAAGAGACAATAAATAAGCAAGTTGTGTGAATGTACTACATAAAGTAAACTCTATGGAGAACAAACAGGGGAAGCAAACAAACAGCACACTGATAAAGAAATGAATAATGTGAGCTGACCGACAATGCTGGACAGTGAAAAATTGAGTCTGGCACAGCAATAACAACCTATAGATTAAAACTTTTTCTGGAGTTACTTTTTTTTTACTTTTCTTTCTTCCGGTGTCATTCCTTAAAAGTTTTAAATTCAAAATGACCGACTGCACGAATTGCAATAACAATATTTGAGTAGCTAAAAATAGCAAATCTGCTAAAGCTCAGGCAAACCTGTGGGGAGGCTGATTGTTATAAAAGCCTGTCATAGAAAAAAGTATTGGGAAACCCCATCTTACTCCGATGTCGACCATCTGGTAATGGTTGGACGCGGAATGTGTGTTTGCGAATAAGGTTTCAGGGCTTATTCATTTCGGGGTCGGGGTTATTTCAGGGCCATATCTGTCTTCCATGCCTTTTGCTCCATCTCGCCTCTGGTTCTTCTGTTTAATGAGAGATGTGCATGCCATCCTCTCTGCCTGCCAACCAATAGAGTTAGACCACATTGCACAACAGGGCATCAGCAGTTTTCAACCCACCTACTGTTTTCTTTTTAAACATATCTCATGTCTTTTGCAGTCTCCACAGTTAAGCCCTAATTTCAATGACAAAGCCTCCAACTGTAGAAGAAGATCAAATCTAAATTCAGCATAATGCGCCAAAGTGATTCTCCGTGTCCGGTATAGCGAGGGACTCATTTCATCAAACATGGGAAATGCACACAAGGTAATGACGTGCTTACCATGGCGTCGAAGTGAAGGATATGAACCTCCACGTTATCCTCCGTGGCGAAGCTGGTCCAGCAGCCAATTAGCATCTCTCTCACATCGAACCAGGGGTTGACGTTACCCTCTTTTGGATCGCACGTCTGACTGGAGGCTAAAAGAAACCAAATGATAAGGCAGTGTGAGTGGCACATAATTTGTAAATGATTTGATCTCATCATCATTAAAATTGATCTTCCATTATCAAGTCTGATGTGTCAAGTCGTGGGAGATGTTGGTCCTATTTCTAACAATCGGGTCACATGTGGAGATTAGCAGCACATGAGAGAAGGCTTTTATGTATGAAAGCCAGTGAGCTATTATTTAGCAGACATATGAACCCGGCAACGTTACAGATGCCTTGTCTAAAAGGGGCTAAACTTGTTATTAGTCATTATGAAAGCTTTTTCCTGGTCTCGGCGTATGGATGTCTAATGTGCGGGCAGGGCCGCGTTGTTTAAAAAAACGGATCTGCTGGCTCACGTTTATCAGACGTGTCAGGATACCGTCCTGCGCTCATCCATCACGCCCGCTCACTCCGCTCTCTGCTATGAGCCTGCTGTTTAACCTGGGGATCTGTGTCTCAGGAGACCGGATTAATCGAGTCGAGGCTACGCGGTCCTGGATGAGGTTAGGTATAAATGCATGGTGTTTGACCTGGGCGCTCTCTCTCTCTTTGTGTGTGTGTGTGTGCGTACAGCAAGTACATGTGCACATGGAAACTTCCTCTTTCCTCAAGAGAACAGTTGAGACAGAATACAGAGGGTCAGATGTCTTTTCCAACCTAATCGCGGGCGTCTTTCCTGGCCCATCTCCCACATTTTCCTGATTAACGATAAGACTCTGACTGAGGCATTATGAAAGTCTTGTGGCACGGTGGTCTTTGTGGAGCCCACCATGGCTGAATCAGGATACACTCCTTCAAAACCACCCATCTTCTGTTCGAATGAGACTCTTAAAGGATCAGTTAAACCTACTCTGACCGAGATAAGCATATCAACAGTAAGATGCATATGCGGATTATACACCTGAGCACCTGAGCATTCACCGCGCGTGCCTCAGTCACGCCCACCAGCTGGTGGTGTGGCATATAAGCAAGCGACGGAGGTATCATAACAGAGACGTGTAATTTAGTAAGGCAATGCTGCGTGACATATCGCTCCAGTGACTTTTATGATGTCTTTGGTCTGTGTTACCCAGCAGGCCTCAATCCCTCAGAGAGGCGAGATGTGGTGCAAAGTGAGAGAGATGAGAGAGAGAGAGCAGTGAGGAAAGGGTTAATGGGAAATTGCATAGTTTGGAAGGTCAACAGGATGTGCCTTATTTAGAGGCGGCACTAATGAAAGACCTCGGCTGAGGCAATGTCATCGCTTGCAGTGGAGAAGGGACTGGACAGAGATGGGCACAATATGGGACAGAAAGACACAAACGCAATGGGCAACGGCAAAACGGAGGGAGCTAGACCACGTTACATAGTACATGTTTCTCTTTATTATTGTCCTCACAACACAACAGGGGTTTACTTACATGACCATAGTATGTTTGGACTACAGCCTTTTTTTGCAAATCAAGATGGAGAGCCATCCATCCTCGCTGGTCATCTCTCTTTCACCCTCCCCACCCTGGAGGTCAAGGCTTGTTTCCTGTTATTCTGGCCCCCTGTGTTAACGTCTGTTGTTCAATATCCCCATCCATGAAGTTATTTCTGTCCCGTTCTGCTGTGACAAAGTTAACGGCCCGTGACTGCTGCCTGAGAGGTCTTGGCATAAATCACACTGACCGCGTCAGACTGCGCTTGCGTTTCTGCGCGTTTGTGTTTGTGTGTGTGTGCGTGTGCATGTGCCACTCGTCCCCTTTTTACGAGTCACCATCGAATGTGAAGAACATTCATTTTGCCCCCTTGACCCCGGAAATGCCAATGGCCTCACTAAGCGGTTTGCTGGTAAATGAGGTATAGAAGAACCATTTAATTCCCTGTCGTCTTTATCTACTTATATCAATCGCCTCCATTTCCCTTTTCCACGAGAGGACATGTTTATGAATGTTGGTGATTTCCATTTAGAACAGAAACCTTTAGGGAACTGACGGAGGCGGAAAATGGGCTCTATTCATTAAAAAGTGCACATAATCAAATCGGAGCACAAAGTTTGCTTTCGGTCTCGATACAGAATCAATGTCAGGAGTTAAAAATGTCATGGGTCTCAATTCATCTGTCTGGTTGATTAGACTACTGCTAATTACCCTATTAACAAAACTATAGGTCAAATTAGGAGTCTTAATCGGCACTTTTATTTAACTGGAAAAGTATTAAACATATTATAGCGAATTGATCGAACGCTTACAAAATTAAGACCAACAAATGTGCAACCAAATCCAATAATGGCTAAATGGCTGTTAGTGACACAGGCTTGGGACAAAGCACTATTTTGTGGCCTGCGCTAATGTCTGCTAGTGATGAATGACATGATGCCTTTTTAAATCCTCCTCTGGCAGTTTCCCTGGCTTTCTGCAGCACAATTAATAAGGAGAAGGTCTCGTCCCTTTACAAGTACAGGTGTCGATCTGCTCTGGCTTTTCCAACCTGGAGAGGACTCCTGGAAATTTCATTGCAGATTTCACAGCTCTTTACATAATAGCAGAGAATTAGCACCACCTACTGATTATCTCATTGATCTCATCTTTTACTTTTTCTTTTGCAGACTTTATGAAAGGTTTGTTAAAATGCGAGATGCATTTGGACTCAAATCCAGTTGCACTTCATTAACTTTCATGTTAATCCCTCTGCTTTAGCTGTAGGCAAAGGCCAGTTCAGGGTAACCTTGTGTTTCTGTGCAAGTACATAACGCTAACATCGTGGTGACAGCAAAAAAATCCGTACAGTCCAGCACCACTGACACTGACGGATGTAAAGCGTCACTTAGCCTTTTTTAAATGGCTGCATTAATTAAAGTCATTCCCGTATTTCGCCGAACAGAGTCAAGTAAAAGATTTATAGACTGCAGCTAACCTGACCTCCAACATCCCAGTAATGGACCGTCTCTGTGTGCATCCAAGTATTATCTCCATTGTTTCAAGATTTAAATTAAAACACTGAGTAAAAAGAATGTAATTAATTGAAAATGCCAACCTGAACCTTCTAAATGAAGTTTCACTGCCCAGGAGGGACCCATATAATTATGCAGAGTGTACTGAAGCTGCTCTGAGGCCAGTGGTTGTGCACGGGCATTACAAGAAGCTCTTGGTGATTTATCATTGTTAGGGATCAGAGTAGCCCAACACAGTGCTGTCATCCTATATTTCGCCATTGTCTCCTGCTTTTCCTCAAAATACTTTGAAATGAAAAGCTACAGGTCCCTGACAGCCACTGATATTGGAAGACTTTTTTTTCTTTTTTTTCCACCCTCAGAGACATTTGCAAGACTAAAAAGAGGTAGGTGGGTGTTGGTGGGTGCGGGGTGTTATGAAACAACTCAGAGATACATCGCACAAGAATGCATTATGCTAACAACCCATAATCAAGGGTGGGATACATCACGCTGTTACGGCCTATTTTAACATTATGGTGATAGGAACCCATCTCGCAGGTGTTTCAACCCATCTCACAGAGCAAAGCCGAATGAGCTTTCTCTTTGAGAGAGTGAAGAGCTGCGAGCGGGAAAAAAGGCTGAGTGGCTGAGAGGGAAGTGACGACTGGACCAAACTGTTTTCTCCCTCCACTCCATTTACATACTTATAAAACACGGGAGCCAAACAAAAGTTGTTTCATAGGTCTCGAAAATGTATGTCTCGCCAAATCATCTCATACTGCGTCAGTCGATTTTAATAGGACATTCATTATTATCTATTTATTGGTGTATAATCAATCACCTGAAACTAGTAATGGTTTTGTTTTTATTACTCTAGAACGAGCTTTTTGCAAAGCTGGAGTTCACTTGAGATGAAGGGTTTTAGTTGTGATACTAAATCCTGCATGCAGAACTTTTCCCTTCTCATCACGCCCAAGTCTTTCCTGTAGAAATGCTACGCTGTCCATAACAAAAAGCAGAAGTGCAAACAGTCTATTTCTGTTACTGTACTGATATGATCACTTTTTTTAATGGACAAAAAGTGACAGTATCTCAATGGTGAGCAGAAATAAAAAAAAGAATAAGCTCAGCTCTATTTCAATATGATGCATTTTGATTTGATGCGTTGTTTTCTATAAATATAATGAACTGTGAAGCTAAGTTTTACATTAGGGTGATGTGCTAGTAAATTACACCGTTTAACTTTGAGCATCTGCGCAGTGCTTCGAACTGACAGGCCGGGCCGAGCCCTTGGATTTAACAGACCTCAACTAAACTTTGATTTAGATTCAAGGGACTGAGGACCTGCCGCCCAATAACTCACTGCCTATTCTCACAGCTAAGGCAAGCAAACACCCGGGCTCCATGTCTTTCATGTCCTCCCTCATTGTCCGTCACAATGGAAAAGACCATCTGCAAACTCTAGAACTAGAACTCTAGAACTTCCAGCTGGAGAGCATGGGTGCATTTCAAAGGGAGAGTGAGAGAGAGAGAAAAAGAGGGGAAACCCCGACAGCAGACAGCGTCAAGACCAACTGTCTTCCTCTGTCCCCTGGGGTAAGCTGTTTGTGTCCAGGGTCGGGCGACGGAGTCATGATGGTGAAGGAGGAGGGAGTTAGCTGGAGAGGGAGAGGGGAGCTTTGAGGCTGGCCCAAGTTTCTCCCTCGACTCCACATACAGTACAGTGCACACACACACACACACACACACACATGCGTGTACACACACCTATTGTCCCGGAGTTTCCGCAGCTGCAGATTGAGGTCTGACCATCCACAGGAAGGTAAACAAGCTCTTATCAGTGCTCTGCAGGGGCCCGCACTGTCCCCTGGCCTCTCACCCCTGCATACTACACATTACACACTCTGCACAACACACAAGCTTCCTGATCATCTCACATCCCGCACCAAAGTCCTGAAGTTCTACCAAAAACATATTGCTGATTAGTCTTGTCAGTTTAATGGCTTAAGATTTCTGTTTTCATTTCGTGCCTGTGCGCCAAGTCCTTCCTCCAGTGTTTGCTGGAGAGGAAGCGAGGATGCGATAGCGAGTCTGGAGACAGCCTGTCTTCACACTAGATCTGTTTACACCTCTGGGAGCCATTCGCCTGTCGTCTCATCGCTGTCGGAAGCCGACGGAACAAGAAGTCCAAGAGTGGCACACAGGGGGCCTGTGGCGGACTTCATTCCAGTGTTCAGTGTTTAAAACCTGGCTGCTATTATTCCATGCACATTTACCTGACTGCAATGATTCTGAATCTTTACTTTTTCAGAAAGTTATGAGCGAAGGCATGAAAAAAATCTATCATCTTTTTTTTTTTACGTTGATGCTTCTACTCTCAGGTGATCCATTATATACTAGATGCAATCAGTCACTTGGTATAGTGCATCCTTTTCATTGACGTATTGTATGCAGTCAGACTTTTCTCCAATGCTGAACGAGCACAGGCAAAACACAATTAATCACTTGGCTGTTAATTGGTGGATGGACAGAGTCATTTAGCAGCTTTTACTCTAACTACATGCGGCCGAAGCAGGACGAAGCGTTGGCGTCTCATTGCGCAGTGGCTGCACCCAGTCGTTCAAGACTGATGTAGCCTTACACAACATATGCTTCATGTAGAGCCAACAGAGATTAGCTCATTCTTCTTGACTGATTTGTGCCAGTAAATATTAATGCTTCCTAAAACAAGGGCAGTATCGTAATGAACGCTATGAAAATATTTATGTTTTTTAATGTATGTGAAGTGAACAACAAATAAAGGCCCTTTTAAAACTCTCCACTGAGCATCGTTATATTATGAATTGAATGTGATCTGGAAAAACTCATAGAGAAGTATAGTAAAAAGAAAGTATCTCAAGCTTATATACTGTAGTTAAAGTACATACAGATAACATGTTTACTAGAGTCGCTTTTGATCCTGGCACGGAAATTTCGGAAAGTGCGAAAAATCCCATGTCCTGATCCATAGATGATTCACATCAAACATCCACACATGCACAGAGGTCGCAGACATTTCAGCTCTGATTGACCAGCATGGCACCTGAATCAACAGGAAAACTACCCACCCAGTGCCTGAATCAAGAGTCTCTCCTACACAACACTCAGCTGCACACTGACTACTTTAGTCTTCGCACACTGACAGTATGTTAAGTTCTCATATCAAGTGTGGAACTTCCTTGTTTTGCCAGATCGCTGACAAAGCCATTCTATAAGAACCATAGAAACTACAGATGAGTCAGCTGACCAATCAAGATTTTCTTTCCCCACTACATTCTGTCCTAATGTATTTTTTACGTTTTTCTTTTTTTTTTTTGTTTGTGCAGATCCCATAGTCAGACAGATCTCGGGATAAGAGGTTCATAATGCCAGGCCTTATCTTTGCAGACTTCAGGCATGTTGACATGGGCACAAGAGGCCGCCATGCAGACAAGCTATTTATCTCGCTCATTACTAATGAGCCATTTAGGGCCCCTGCGTTGCATAATGAAAACATTGGAGTATAGGGCACGAGACCATATAGTCATGCGGTAATGATGATAAGATGAGAGATTTAGCAGAAGAGTCAGTATCTATAATCTACAGGCTGGACAGTGATGATATACTTAACTTTTTTTACTTAAATCTGCAAGACGCCGGCTGTTTGTTTGCATTGGAGATAACAATTAAAGCAATTCTGGTTTGTTATTTACAGTATAGCATTAGAGAGAGCCAGTTATGTAACATAGATGTATACTATACTATATACAGTAAACAATGCATTTGTGTTTTTATCCAACTTTCACTTGTTTTATAATAAAAGACAAATCCTGATCACTTTTTTTCCCAGATTTGTGATCAATTTAAAAACAAACATGGCGATTCTCCACTGGAGAGTGATGTGGGAACACGCAGACGAGAGGAACACAGGGTTAGCGAGGCTCTCTGTGTTCAAACAGAGGGAAAGTCAGAAATGGATTGTTATTCGGGAGGGGCATAACACTGACGGAGATCGAAATCGGTCTGAGGCAGCGACAAGTGGTCGCGTCTCCCTGCCACCCAGTCTGACTACAGGCTGAGCTGGCTCACTACAGTCAAACAGGGGAAGTGGACTGTTTTGACTCTCAGCGCCATTTTTAACGTGATGGGGTTTTTTTTTCCTCCTCTTTTTTTTCGTGCTTTAGGCGTTTTCTACCACAACATATCTTCTAAAAAAATCTGTGTGATCTCTTTTCAGTTTATTATTTTCCCTGACCCCATTTCTGTTAAAGAACAACTTTCTCTCTTTTCTGGCCGTCGGTACGCTTCTTATTACTTTCTCTTTTTCGCGCCGTCTTTATCTCTGTCTTGTCCTTTCTCCTATCTCGCTTTCTTTAATCCCCTATTTACTTCTCTTTCCCCATGTCTCCCTTCCGAGCCACTTATCTGCTCTTTGACAGTCCCAAAAATTTGACCTCCCACTCCCTGGCTGTCTCCATGAATCAGTCTTTATGAATTCTGTTATCTCTGTCTGTCTGTCTGTCTGTCTGGCTGGCTCTCTGTCCCTGGCTTCAGACAGCCTTCCCTCCTCCTCCAGCGGCTCACTAATCACTTTTGTGCTTTTCCTCCAGCCCGTGGAGGGAGACTCTGTGGTAGGCAGAAATGCAGCAGGAGGTCTGGCACTTAACATCATGACGTCTGGCTCCCAGTGGGAAAGTTGTTGCAGCAGGGGGCATATTCAACACTACTTCCCCGCCAGGAAATGCCTTGCACAGAGTGGATAAAAATCACTAAATAGAAAGACTTCAGTCAGATTCATAGATAATTATTTACGTGTCAAGACTGCAAAGGTCTGAAATCTTCACCAAAGGAAGTGCCATACAATGACGATAAACAGCCTGCGACATAGTATCTGGCCAATCAGTGTAGCAATGCAGGTTTAGAATAATATGCATAATGCAAAATCATCAGTAATTAAACGCATTACTGGGGCAATAAACAAACATTATATGGGACCTTGGTATAGTCTGTGTCTTTAGCAATGCTTTATCAAGTTTGAGATCAAAAACAGTGGTGATGCCACTCACGTTATCGCAGTTTGTACTTGGAAGGTACAAATTTATAACAGGAAGCATGTGTTAGAGTTTACCAGAAGCTGCAGCCTGTATGATCTTGTCACAAAAAAATACCCCATGTTAAACGACTGAAGGGATGCAGATGAACGGTGGCTCTACAGGTGCTTCGAAACAAACCCATAGAGCCAAAGACCCATACTGATGAACCTTGAGGGCAAAGAACCATCCAGCATTTCACATCAATGACAAGAAGCTTTAGATATCAAATGTAAACAAATCATCAGCATCTTCAGAGTGAAACCACAGTCTATATGCACTGTTATTACTGACTGTTGCCAAGTAATGAGATGACACAGCTATAGATTCAAACCATGCTTCAGACATCACAAGATGTTTTCAACAGTCCTGATACCAGGGAGCTGTCAGAGCAGCAAACAGATAAAAAAAATTCATACAGAGCTAACATCATAATGTATCATCCCAAGTGCATTGTGGGATTTGCTGCAGACGGCATCTTTTAAAGTTTACTTTTTCTATATTTCATTTGAGGAGCTTTCACACCGTATCTGCTCACACAGTGACACAGTAGCTGGTTTGAGATGCTACTGAGAACAAACACACCATAAGTCAAAGTGTAAACATTGATGGCTCGTGTGATCTGGGATTACATACATTTGATTTTATATAGCATACTATCTTCTGCTTCATCGACGGCAAAGCCCAGGAGGCCGTCTCTGACTGCATGACAAATAAACAATGAGGAAATAAACAAACGTATAGCCAGGGCTCCTTTATATAAGGTGCCTGTGGCGGACATGAAAATAAGGGGGAAAAGAAAATTCCTCTGCCTTTTATTATGAAAGAAAATATATGAGAGCAAGTAGGAGACTATGTGTCACAGAGGCAGTTAGGGCTCTGCCAGCACAGAGCAAGACTGATCCCCTGCAGTGGAAGCTACATGAGGTCAACTCTCTGCAGGTCTGCCAGTTTGCCAAAAAAAAAAAAAAACACTTCTGTATCGCCGCCACCAGCCCCCCTGCTGGGAGGGTGTTAAGTACTTGTGGCAATACTGTGATTTGTCATACAGCAGGTCAACGGTGATGCCAGATTCAGCAAACAGCCTTTGTTTCTTTTCTGGCACATTATTCTAACAGTGACGATTATGTTTGCCAGGGTCACTTCACCTAATTTAAGAAGCAAGTTGGAGATGCCTGTTTCTCTTTCTGGTGTGTGTTTATAGGCCCGGAGGATGACACGGGTTCTTTGGCTCTAAAGTGTGGTTGTGGCTTTGTAAAATGAATGCGGAGAAGTAATTCATGTCAAAACGACATTACATGACACAAGGGTACATTCGGACGAGTCTCAAATACAGTAGTGGGGGGGGAAATGTAACCAACAGTAATACAAACCAACCATAGGATTTAATCTCTGCTTTCTTTAAACCATCTTCTATCTGGAAAAAACATGAAACTAAGCAGATGGCTAAGATAATTATACTGGAGATATTTACATTTAGTGCAACAATACATAAAATTATTAAGTATTCCAGTCGTATTTGGTTTTATTGATCAGAATCCATGTGGCCAACCCAAGTGCCAGTTGACACAAACAGTCAGCAGCAGCCTGCAGCAGCAGCAGCAGCAGCAGCAGCAGCAGTCCAGGGCACTGACAAGAGCATGAGGCTGGGTTATGGCCTGAGGGCAAGGGGAGGGTTGCAGAACCCTTTGCCTCCATGTAGGGATTACAGGTTTGAATTTGATGTGAACAATCACTGGAGGGAGCCAACAGGAGGAGGAGGATCACAGTCAATCTGTGAGCTCCCCATGTGTTTTCTTTTCTCTCGTGTCTAGACTGTGCTGTGTTGAAGATTTACTACTACCACTTGTACCAGAAGATTACACAACCAGAAGATTGCAAAGGTGACTCATTGGCGCGGCCGCCCGGATATATTTTCGCGCTACGGTACACTGTCTTCAGCCCTTGTGCTCTCGTACCCATCTCCAATTTTAATGAAATATTGTATACCACAGGAGCCGTTGTGTGGATAGGCTATTATTCACGCGCAGAGACTCCACAACAATTATTTTGCACAGAAACTCTCTCTAAAGACCTGCTGGAAAAAAGAAGGAAAAAAACGGCACAGATAATGCTCTTTTATGTCTTGAGAATAAAAGAAAACAGAAGACAAGGCTGAATGTTGCCTTTGAACTACAGGTTTAATGATATATATATATATATATATATATATATATATACCCTGGAGGCCTGTCTGGGGTTTTTGCATAGAAATAAATGCACCTTTTAACATGAAATCCAGGGATTTGAGATCTAAATGCAGAAGAGACTGAGTATCAGTCAGTGAGCTTACCAGAGGCTGCAACAGCGATGCACAGGAGCAGACCGAGCCGCATCATGTCTGTAAAGCTGAAGTTTGGGAGCGCTGGTAGAAGCTGGGTCTGGATCTCCGGGGTGAGACGGTACGGAGAAGGGAGGGAAGAGGGTGAAGTGTCGTCGTCCAGCAGCAGAGCAGCGACGACTGTGGCAGCGGAAGATGGGACAATTTCAGTCTTTAAAGGTCAAAAGGTCGGGAAGGGGAAACGGATGATGAGACTAATCCTCCAGCCAATCACTTATCGGTATTATACACACAATCCAAGACCAGTTCATTAAAACAGGCAGCTTGTGACTAATATTAATATTAATAGCACAGTTAACCCCTGATATGATATTTGATCAATCACTAATGGCATCAAATTAAGGAGCTGTTTGGACAACCTGACCTAACCTGGCTTATGTTGCTGAAATGCCTTGAATTCCTTCAGTGAGGGGGTGACGGGATTTTCCCCCTGAGGCACATCCCACAATATTTCTCACAACGAGAGTCTGAACCCAGGGGTTGTCTGGTGGTCACTAAAGCCTGGACGACTGTTCCAGGAAGCGCTGCGACGTGGCTTTTCTTTAAATAAAATCACAATGCCCAGATCAGATAAGGAGGAGACTGCTCCTGCTATGTGAGTCATATGGCTGCAGGGAGAGGAAGAGCCTGTGTAAACTGTTTACGCGCCTCCAAACAAGTCCCCCTTATTTCCCTGGACTTTATTTCAGATTTATTCACGTACAAGCAAAATGTCTTTCACTTGCAATACATAGGAGTATCATTTAAACGCTAATTAATTTGGTTTGAATATATTCAAACTAACTTAATTTACCGGTAAACAATAATTAATTCAAGTTGAGATGAAGGAGTCGACTGATGCCTTACAAGCGACTCTCAGACTCTCTGTCTGTCCGTGTTTCCTTGTTGCATAACACTTTATATGCCCATTGGGTCGTTTCATTATTTTCATTAAAATAAATAAATTGCTAATTAATAAATATGAAAACTTACTTTGCGGGTTGATTCGGGTTGATCCACAGGAGTGAGGCGGGCTCGGTAATCCACAGGCGAGGGAGGGGACGGCGATGTAATGGTGTAAGCACTTCCCAAAAGTTTTTGTGCAGCCCGGGGCGGTGCAGACTAACTCCTGGACTGGACCCTCCCACCGGCCTCCTCTCTCTCTCTCTCTCGCTCTCTCTCTCTCTCTCTCTCAGACACAACCTCTTAATCAGTCTGTCTCAGTCTGTAAAGAAACCAAAAAACAGCATGATGAACGATAAATAAATAAATAAAAGTAAATAAACAGGTTTGTTATTTAATGTTACCGTTGAATTGGGAAAGATCAAACTGATGTCATGCGTTTAATGTTAAGGTTGCGTTATGACGCTGTGATGGAAAAATGTATCAGTGTACTATAATATGTGTAGCCATGTGGGGTGATGACAGGAAGGACTGTTTCCTGTGTATCTCGACTGCTAGACAAGAACAGAAGAACACCTCGAGGTCAAGTTGAGTGCAGCACCTTGCTTCTCAGTTTGCTCCTCACATTTGGAGTTGTCTTCAGTATTGGTTCCTGTCTCTCAACTTTCAATATGAGTGTAACGGCTTGTTCGTCAGCTTCATCTCATCATATATAGAATTGTTCCTTCTCTGTTCTGTAAAGAGTTGACCTTTTCCCCTCTTTTGTTAAATGTTGCACCTACATGGTGACGACTACATGATCACGAGGAAAATGTTTTGCAGGACAACGTAAAGACCTATAAAAGACTGCTGTGTTGTTTGCTCGGGGCTCATTGCACTGGGTTGTTCAGTGTTCTGGGTCTTTCAAAAGCTTCGGCCTTGGAAATAAATCATACAAAGACAAGATCGATCTTTTCTGAGTTTATTGAAACAGTTGTCTTTACCTGTTTGATAAATCATTTCCATAACAATGCTGATGGTATATTTATTGATTTATTATTTCCCAGGATACAGCAGGATTATCCAAAACCAGGAAGGATAATCGGAGTGTTAACAGAAAGGATGTGAATGTGGTGGCAGGTCTTCGCGAGTCTCACAACACCAAAAGGAACAATCCACTAATTTGTGTATTTTAAAAAATCTATCATTCATCTTTCATGCGTGTGACAACAAAAAAAAAACATATGGGTGCGCCACAAGCATGTAGGTCATTTTGAAACGAATTATAGTTCAAGTCATAGACACAAAAAGATGTTTATTTCGCTCACTGGGTTTTATTTGTGTTATTGTGAAGTGCACTATCTGCCTGATAAGCCCTCACTAGAAGTAAGATAAAAACAAATTTCATACCATACTTTATATCTACATAATACATAACATGATCTGTCTTAATTATCGATTACTTTGATTTATCTGATTGAGAACTGGTTAAATCTGGTTTTCTCTAATTCTATTGGCTGATAAAATCTAATGAGAAACAGCAAATGCTTTTCTG
Source organism: Trinectes maculatus (assembly GCA_016785345.1). NCBI lineage: Eukaryota > Metazoa > Chordata > Actinopteri > Pleuronectiformes > Achiridae > Trinectes > Trinectes maculatus. Next base: position 944,881 of record JAFBJQ010000420.1, read on the forward strand.
CAATTTACCTTCGGCTACTGAACCCCTGCCATTCTGTGATGAAAAATAAACTGGAAAACAAGTCGACATGAAATCCCTCTGCACAGAGCCGTACAGACCTGGATGATTCATCGGCCCATCCAATCAGCTCTCGGCACAAAGGGCAGACGAGCAGCTGCAAAGAAAACATGACACATGCTGCAGATGAAACCTCGGAATGCTACAAGATCGTTTGAAATAAATACAAAACTGCTGCCACAAACTCAGCAATACAAACAGCAGCTATCTCTGTTTATCTTTTCTTCTGCATTAAGTGTTGTAGACCAACAACAACAATGGCCCACAGCCAAGGAGGAGAAACAGCCTATGTCCAACTTTCTTCCTCAATTACATAGCAAAAGCCAGTGAACCATATCTGTTACGCTTCTTTCTAATTCTCCTAATCGGACTAATGAAGATATCGTTGGGGTAAAAACTTACAGTAGGCTTTTTTTTTTCCTCCGCATGCACACATTATGACACGTCTCACCAGCAGAAGCACAGGTGCAAACAAAGAAATCGCAGGGTGAGCACAAAGCCATGGTTAACATGATCAGGAACACCTGGGGTCTGTACTGGGATGAGTCAAACCCCATGTCTGCTGTAGAGACCAGCTGATATTCCACAAAGCGACTGTGGACCTGCCTTGACCTCGTTCTCTCAGGCAGCCTGAACAAAGAAATGCCCATGGGCCACAACAATAAACAGGGACACACTACTTTGCTAATTAAATATGTAAAAGTGTAGTTCACATCACTTGTATTTAACAGCTGGCTTTTGTGTAAGGTTGTCCATCACGTCTGAGGTTGGCCAGAGGACACTATACCACTAGTGCCGCCCTGCTTCAGTGGCTTTCCTTTTTATTGGAGCCAACCCGCTGACTCTCCATCCCCACCCAGGAGCAGTGTTTCAATAACAGGAAACAATCGGCCATCGTCTTTCATCACGGGTTGACGTTGGTTCCCGCACGGTGCCACTGGGTCTCTGTGGTGCCAGCCAGCCCGCCAGCCTGCCACCGTCCACAGCAGAGGAGAGATACAGAGAAGAAAGAGTACGCGCCAGCTTACTTGTTTCCTTATTGTGCTCTAAGGGGGGATCTGACGCATGGCTTTGCAGCAGTCATATCCGAGACCGATAGGGGCCGAACAGAGGCCTGTCAGCCTCACAGCATCATCTAATGTACATCTGCAGTCCCAATAAGGCGGCTAATTGGGAGTGGGCTCATTATACATAACATACTGTTACATATCTCAGCACAGTCAAATGAAATTCAGGTACAGGGGGTCCTCGAGTTACGACGGAGATCCATTCCTGAGAATGTATCGTAACCGAATTTCAACATAAGTCGGAACATACATTCATATGTAAGGTAGATACTAAGTTGTGCCACTAGATGTCGCTATAACACCACGCTAAAATAAGAGTTTACTCTGGTGAATTGCCTTTTGTCCCTCTTGACACACCGTAGGGGTTGACATCGCGAGTGTAATGAGCATTTCCTTTAGCTTTCTGATATCAACCGTGTAGACCCTGTGTTGTGAATAAACCTACGGTATCGTCACAATCCCGAACCCATCTGTGTCCGTGTGCATCTCCTTACCGGCTGCCGCTGCCCACAACCCCCGCCAGCCGTCCATTTCACAAAAGTAAACACAAGGCAGAGTAGCCTAGCTGTGGAGGTGTTGGAGAGCCGGCACCAACTTGTTCCCATGCGAAGTCTGTACGTATTTACGGGGCAAACCGCTTACGCCGAAACAAGGAAGTTCATGGGAGATGTGTCATAACCACGAAAACGTCGTATCTCGAGACCGTCGTAACTCGAGGACCCCCTGTATTTGGCTGCATGTGCAATCAGGATTCAGCAATGTGACTCATCTTAGTTATATCTATATATCTATACTGTATATATTTGTATATGATCTTCGCTATTGGCTTTTTTTTACTGATAATTGAAATATCAATATTATTAATTTCTGATACCGGTATCAACTGATACCGACATATGCGCCATTGATGAATAATATGTGCATGTTGTGTAAAAGTTGTGTCATTAAAAAAGTAAAAACCGATTCCGATAATTTTCGAACCGATAATACAATTTTAATGCCAATATTGGCCGATAATATACATATATATATATATATATATATATATGTATATATATATATATATATATACACACACGCACGCACACACACACACACATATATGTCCGTGACGTTTCCCCTCAGGTTGTGTTCCGTTAACAGTGACACAAAGGCTCACAGTTACACAGTGTCCGCCCTCCCTCCCACTGGTGTACGTGATAAATTTCCTCCCTCCCTCCTTTCTGCACCTTTGTTTTGTACCTTTATTAGGTACAAGCGGCATTCCAGGCATTCAAGCAGCATCCTCGATGGCTTCATGAATGTGCTTACAGACGGCTTTTCTTGATTGACTTTCCAACAGACACATCCTGTCCCCCCCTTCAGAAGCTGCTTTCCTCTTCCTCATCCCTACAGCGCGAGGCCTGATCAGAGCTCTCCTTGGAGGGTTGTCCGGATACCTGTTGCAGTGTTTGCTCCGCTGACTGGAAGTGTGTGTATGTGTGTGTGTGTGTGTGTGTGTGTGTGTGAGGAAGGTGAGAGGCAGAGGAAGAACTGTTGGTCATCTCGGGCTCAAAGGAACACTTGTTAACAGCAATGAACTATGTCTGTAGCAGCACGTCCTGTATCCTGTTGTGTCTACGCGCTTTTGGAAAAGAAAAGCGTTTCCCTTTTTCAACTTGGAATTGTTGTTTACGTGTGCGCTGGCTTTAAAGCATGTGATTGTTCGTGGCTAATCACAACGTCACCCTGTGTACTATTGCATAGCCCCGATGTAGAATAACCGCATGGAAATGGAAAGTGCTTGTTTTAAACCTTCAGGCACAGTGAGCAGAGATAAAGTTGTTTCAAAATCCATGCTGTTCCTTACACTTTAATTTTCCTGTGCTGTAACAGTGTTAATACAAGTAAATGTCGTCCACAGTGGTTGATCTCTGCAGTTGTCCAGCGGCATAGTCACAATTAATCTCTTGACTCTATGTGGCAGAGAAGGAAGAGCTTTGTGTAAAGTGCAGGTTTGCTCCACAGTGAGTATGGCGCCTTAAAGGTTAAGACAGTGGTTCCCACAATTCCTCAAACCTTTTCTCAAACCTTTAGGTTTTTGTTGTTTTTTTCTCTCAGGTAGTTTATAAGGTCTGCATTATAGTTTATGAGGTTTGCATTAATTACAATCTGTGCATTAAAGTGCAATGGAGTCTGAAAACAAAATATGTGTGTCAGGCTTGGGTGGCTGAAATTTTTCTTATCAACCAAAGGGGGCCCAGCAGAGAAACTTTGGGAACCACTGGGTTAGGAGATGGTTGGATTGGTCTTAGATCCTTACAGGACCTCATTTTTTTGTTTCTTTTTTTGTTGTTGTTGAACCCAGCAGAATGAGAACAGTATTTGTGTCTGTAGTTCACATTTTGTCCTCATGAACTCGAGACAGACCATGAAGAACAATACAACAGAAGAACCACCAGCCACAGCTCATCGAGTCACATCGTGTTTACTACAGTGTATCAATAGCCTTGCACACTTGGAGGAAGACGTCATCCGGTGGCAGCTCAGAGTCCACCTAAGCAAAGCAACACCGGGCAACGTGTTAGAATAAATGTCAGATCTCCTATGTTTTGTGTATCGGTGGTTGGTCGCACTCACCTTCCTCACAATACCACGGCTCTCGTAAAAGGCAATCACGGGCTCGGTTGCTTTGTAGTACAGGTCAAGGCGCTTCTTGATGGTCTCCTCGTTGTCGTCGGCGCGGCCGCTGGTCTCACCGCGCTTCACAAGCCTCTTCACCATCGTCTCCGCTTTCGCATCAACGTAGAGCAGCAGGAAGGGTTTGCCGATCTGCCCATCAAAGACGGATTACTCACTCAAGCCTGAGTGTGGTGTTAGCGAATGACAGAAAATCGCACACGAGCTCCTCTAACCTTCTTCTCGAACTCCTCGCCCTGCTTCACCTCACGGGGGTAGCCATCAATCAGGAAGCCCTTGGAGACATCGGCCTTGGCGATCATGGCATCCTTAATCATGTCTAAGACTGTGTCCTGCAAGTAGCAGTCACAGTTGAGTAAACACAACCAGCACTAACAGTTATATATCACCAGCTCATATTTAATTTGCAATATCTATTACTTTATTTATTTATTTTCATCAAATGAAATTATCGCTTACCAGGGGCACAAGCTCTCCCTTCTGCATGATGGCCTGGAGCTGCTTGCCCCTCTCGGAGCCAGAGGCCACTTCTTCCCGGAGCAGGTCTCCAGACGACAGGTGGGTGTAGCCATACTTTTTGACTATTTTCTCACACTGTGTGCCCTTGCCAGAGCCAGGTCCACCTGACCGGACACAGACAGAAAGCAGTGTATATAAGCAGTGCAGCACGTACCATGTTGGTCCCGAATGGTTTATATGTGCTGCTGCTTAAAAATGGAGCAAATCTCAGAGGGCACTCACCCACAACGAAGATGATCTTCGCATCTTTAATTTTGTCTGAAATTAAGGATGCACAGTTGGAGTCAAAAGGTTGTTTTTTTTTTCTTCTGGCGTTAAATTCACAATAAACAAGATTTTTGAAACAAACCCTCTCTGTTATCAGATGTTGACTCTGCCATGATTTTTCCTAGTTGCAGGTGACAGCCGCTCCCGCTGAACTAGACTGTTCTAACTGTGCTTGACTGTCAGTTTACTGTTGTGCTATAGCTTAGACACTGTTGCTATGGCAACTGTAGGAGCCGTATTGGCTGATAGGTTGATAGGTTCCCCTTGATGATGACAATGTTTCTGTAATGTGGCTTTAATAATGCTTTAATGAGTGACGCATTCCTTTGGGGTTCGAATGACCTCATACATTCACAGCCACCAGAATATATATATATGATTGAACAAACGTTGACGGTACAGCAACTGTTGTCTCAGAACACTGTGTGGCAAAGTATAACTGTTAAGTGGAAACCAGTTTAGTCAGCAAATAAAACAATTGCAGAAAATAAAGACAAAACAGACGTTTGGGCTTCCTTGAATATACTGAATTAATTCTTACTATTTTGATTTTTATCTTAACTCTATTTAGTTTTGTATGAATAATGTGTCATGGTGAATTATTTAATTAAATGCACTGAGTGTAATGCAATATTTATTTTCTCAGTGAAATTTAAAGACCATATCAAAGTGCAGTATCTTTAAATGTAAAATGAAAGCCGTCTGTTGTACTCCCAAAAATCACCAAAAGAGGACAGTAGAGTCCAAGGAACAGTATGCTGTAAAGTCCATTAGATCAGTACTGAAAATACAAATGAACAATATTTTCTCACAATTGATACAAGCCTGACAATATTACTTCAACACACACATTATATTTTATTTACCTGCCATTGTGTTGTGTTGGATGAGTGCTTGTCTTCAACTAAAAGAAAGAGAATGACACACATTTAATTCATTACAGTAAAAGGAAACTGGGACTAATGTCACATTATTTTTCAGGAAGTCCACTACTGTACAGGAAACGTTCACCATGTTACAAAACCTGGACCCGTTGTTGGTTTATCATGTGGTGGGTTGGTTTGCACTTGTGCCTCAAAGCAATAAAGTTCAGGGTTCAAATCCCCAAATTAGTTTGGGGCCTTTCTGTGTATGGCAGCAATGCCATGCACATTTTCACCTGCCTTCTATTATACTATTTTAAAGCTTTTATTTCTGAGTGGTGTTTTTATAATGTAACCAAGTCAGAATAAACAAAATTCTAGTCTTTCCTTCAAGACCCAAATAATACTAACTGTATCTAAAGAAGACAAGAGTCGCATAGTTTCCTGTTAGAAACAGGAAGGAGGAAGGAGGCTTGGTTAGTAAATGAGGCATGTGTAAAAAGATACAGTATCTTCAAGTAGATGCATGACTGTGTCATGTGCTCGGGTAGAAAATGAGCATGTTTGAAGGAACTGGCTTTAAATAACTTTAGTATTGGACAGGTGTCGCCTGTGCCAAAATGACCAGCTTCTTTTGCACTGGTTTTGACTATAGGGAATATTATGTATATTGACACTTGAATTTGACCTTGTGATATTATGGCCATTTGCTTATCAGAATGACAAATAATCTTTACAGATAATGTTTAAATAATCTCATGTACAGTACTAAAAAGGTGACATGATATTTGTTTCACTGCAGATACACTGCAGCATAGAAAAAAAAATTATTGCCGTTCCTGAAACGTGTTTCTCGATTTCGCCACAAAAAATACACGCCAAAGCTCCAAATGCTACCAGCTTGTTCTCTGATTCTCACTTGCAATGCTCCTCAGTACTTGAGGTGCTGCTTCTCAAGTGTCCAGTTTGATGTCAGCCACCATTAACCCTGTGGTCTGCGCAAATGTCAGCGGGAGGCCGGCATCTGAGTCAGCACAGAGACTGTTTGGGAATCCTTCTCTGGCCAATTATGGTCCTCTGCTTCTTTGACACACCAGACATGTCCATGCATCCATTATCTACGGCCTATCCTTCTGAAAGGAGGAGCTGGGGCCATTCCCATCTGACTTTTAGCAAAAGAACCTGGGCAGGTCACCACCCTATCACAGGGCCAATATACAGAGATACACTATTCACAGTCTCATGTCGGGTAAGTTACCTAACTTCCAACATGCACGTCTTTAGACTGCAGGAGGACACGAGGCGAAAATAAAAAGTCTGCACAGAAAGGCCCCTAAGCTGAACCAGGATTTGAACCAGGCATGGCTGCTAACCACTGTATCACTGTGCCGCCCACATTAAACTAGGATTACATCTTTCTCAATGTGCGACCTGTACTCAATGCTGCACTGAATAGTGGAAGTGAAACTACATGCAGCGAGGGTGTGCTGGAATACATTTCCCAGAGGAGGCTTTATCAGCACCGGAGATGTGGCAAGACGTTTGAACAACATTGTTGTATGTGGGAAAAGCCATCTGAATTTCATATTCAGTCCGGATCCATAGTTTCCATTTTAATGCAAGAATCTCTTAGAGCTACATAAATAATGCAATACCATGCAACCGCTGGGTGCTGAGTGCACTGCTAATGCAGAATGTACAACTACATAATAGAAAACTTGATAGAGGCACTTTAGAACGTGATTTTTTTTTTTTTTTTTTGCTTATTCTAATCTTGTCATTAAATATGCAGATACTGTACTGACCACAGGCTCCACCCAACCCAATGCCAAGTCCATGTCACATGTCCCACCCGTCCTGTCTTATTCCTGTTTTTTAACATGCTGCCCAGCTAAAAAAAGCTCTGGTCAGTCTGCAGCTGTTCAGGGATACGGTGTCAATCACATGGGGATGCAGCTTGTACCTCACTGCCCCTGGAAGCAATGGGACTAAAGACAAAACTACAGAGCAACTCATCTGTTTGTCCATTTTTCCTGTACACTGTTGGTTACTATGGCTACTCTGCAATTTAATTGTGCGTACTGGCCCTTTAAGGGAGAACAGGGGACCCTTTGACGTCAGTGCAGTGGAAGATATTCCATGTTGTTTGCGAAAGGATGGAGCGAGATAAATTCTGTGCACGCTCTAGTTCACTTTTCCCCAGAACCATTAATCGGCTGTTAATGAACATCACTGTGGCTGAAAGCAAAAAGGCAGTGGGGATTAAAATGCAAGCGCAGCTTGCATCACAGAAAATGTGAAACTGCCCTTTAATGGGTGCTGGTGAGGGCGAATGGTTAAATGTTAAATTAGAGTGGAGGCGAGGAGTCTGCCAGGAAATAACACTATCTCCAAAAAATGTCTGGAGATGCAATGATGAATTTATTTATTTTATGCAGAGCAGTAATGTCATCCATGTTGTGCCATGACACACAAACACACACACACACACACACAAAAGCTCCAGACCTTTGCACTGTGCAGGAAGAGTCTGATCTGACAACCGTTTGAAACAGTGTGACTGACCAGAGTCTGCAGAGAAACCGGATGACAGTTCACCATTACACTCCTCTGTGATCATATCTGTCAACTGCCCTGCCCACACTCCTTCTCTCTGACATCTCTCTACTCTTCAGTCCCCCTCACTGCGCTGAGACCCAGTCCCTGCCATTTCCTGCCTGCCGCCTCCTCTGTCCAGCCTTTGTCCTCTGTACTGACCTCTCTTTCGCGCTGTGGCTCTAGATCCCAGTACAAGGGGCTGCTGTCCCTGGATCCCTGTGAGTGTGTGTCTGTACAGTTCCTGCTGCACGGCAGCCCTCCCTCCCCCATGCTATCTCTTTTTATAGCTCAGCTGAGCCTGCTCAGCCTGCGTTGCATTCTGGGTGAGAGGGAGAAAGAGCAGGCAAGGAGGCTGAGGGAGGGAGAGAAGGGATGAGTGACAGGAGGAGGCAGGGGTGAAATTGGAGGCAGAGGGGGAAGAGGGGGCGGCTGTGGCTGAGTGTTTGGCAGAGGGTTTAAGTTCTGGTCCTTATGTAAGTGGGAATATTACATCATGACTTCGGGATTGGTATCATCATGCGAGAGAAAAAAAAAACATTTGCTGTAGATAAGTGAAGCTGAATGGCAAAGTCTACATTCCTTCCCAATCTTCCCTTGGATTGGATTGTAGTGAGCTTTTTGGCCCTTTGTGCCTTGTTCCAATACAGATTGGGTTGAAGAAATCCAGACCACTGATAGTGCCCCCCTCAACAGATCCTCATTTTCATTTTTCTAATGTAATGAATGAGATGAAATTCTGTGCCATTGACGACAGTGTTACTCATGAGAAGCTACACAAAAACAGAGCCAAGAGAAACATCGGAAACGTTTTAATAAAAGCATGAAGGGACATATTAAAGTCCTCAAATGGAACATAAATACAAAATATATTTATATGTACAAATTATGGCAAAGAGACAAAGAGAAGCGTACCAGGTACTTTCTAAAAATGTTAATTCACAAAATACGCAACAGGAAAATATTCAACGCAGCTCCCAATGTGTTGTCTGTTAATGAGAGATGACTCAAACATAATGACTATAATACAGGCCATGATCCATCCAGATTCAGACCTCAGCATCTCTATGGCCAGAGGCCAGCTTTGAGGTACAAAAATGAGGTAAGCACAGCTTATGTCTAAAATCAAACATATTTTTGCTCTGTCCAGCAAAACAGTTCAAACTCTAAGCCAATTAAGTTAATCTTTTCTGTGGTTTTCACTTATTTCACACTTTCATGGCAACAAATGGACAGAAATGTAAAATCGGCTCATCTGTTCAAAAATCTCCACATTTATGGTCCAAGTTAGCAAAACCTTTTTGCAGAAATCAAAATAAAAGTTTTGTCACACTCAAAGCAGAACAACACAAGTGTGGTCCGACAAATACTCAGGCAGGGAGTGACTGACATCCAGTCTTACAGCGGTAACATCTCATTTTGACCACATGGAGGCACTGCACCAGCACCAGAAACTAGAACTCAATAATGTCCACGGTATCGGATTCTTCAGAATATGAAGCACCTAATCAGCCTCTGTTTCTATGTTAGTTAACATTAATGGCATGAAGTAGTAGTCTGGTATCAGAGGTTCAGGGCACTACTGGCAGCAGAGAGCATTGCTGTAAGAACCCAAGCAGAAATATTACATGGAGGTTGAATTATCACCAAATGCTTACTTTGAAACTATAAAATAAGCAGCTATTTCTTGTGGTTTGCTCAGTAACTGCATACTGTGTGAGGAGACTGGTTTTGTAAATGCATAAATTGACATAATCGACGGTTATGTGGAAAATCCTATTTCAGTCATTCAATTTAGAAAGAATCACACTCACAAAGTCTTGTTATCGATCTTGTTTACATCGACCAAGCCCAGGACTAATACTGTGACTGCACAAATAACCAATTGTCTACGAGCAGTGGGGGCCATACAAATCGAATGATAAAGCAGCATTGAGCAGATTAAACTGAAACATTTTATTATTTCAGTGCAAATCTACAATTTCTCTTGTAGTTTCATCAAAGCTGTTCCCCTCACTAAATCTTTGTGATTTCCACCACTCATCCAATTCGTCTCCACAGTAATCACCATCATTATCATGCCGTATGCCCATTGTGTGCCTCTGGGAAGCACATCTAACACCGATGAATACAATCTTGAGTCTGGAAATGCTGATTAAGGCATTAGATTGAGTATTTTATGTTTGTTTTCAGCTCACCCCCATCTTACTGTGTATCTTCTTTAAACTAAACCACCGAGCTTAAACTCTGTTTGTCTCCTGTTATATTTACACACATTTAGAAAATAATACATCAAGCAACGTTTGAGAGGGCACCATCTATTGCACGTGGATTTTGTCTGGTAAAAGAAACCGTTAGTTCAGCCTTGGTTGCTGTTTTTTTTTTTAACATTGGCTCATCCTTTGACATTTCTTCCTCATTTCTTTGACATCAGGTTGTGTCGTGTCATTCACTAAGTCCTAGCTGGAAACTCCATCATCTGGCTCTGGATCAGGGGACTGGGCTCCGTCCTCCTCCTCTGTGGGCAGCTGGACACGCTGCTCATCCATGCGCTTTGCCTGTACACGCTGGATTAGACTGAAAAAGTCTTCATCAGGCACCGTTGGGGCGTGGGGGCCAGCTTCTGGCGGGGAGCACCGCTGATCATCAATCCTGGATGACTGCAGTTGGAAAGATGAGTATATTTAAAGAGAAGAGGCAGATGTGACCAATATAGTATTTTTTATCTATGAAAAAAATAAAAAAATGTGACAACCCCTGTATCTCCAGTCTAATAGTAGAGAATATTAGAGGTTTAAACACTTGAGCTGCTGTCATATGAGAATGCTGCTCTTACCTGGCACTTAATAAGCATGTTGAAGAAGTCATCACTGGGTTCTTGATGATCTCCTTCACCGACCAGGTGACCCAGATTGTTATGGGTAATCCTTAGGCCTGGAAGGTTACCAACATTAACCCGCTGATCATCAAGACGGCGGCTCTGAGAGCTTTCAATCAAGTCAAACAGTTCCTCAGTCTGGGGGGAAGTGGTAATTGAAGGATCTATGAGAAGAGAGAAAAGCCCAGTGAGTGCAAATGTGTTTGATCTAGATGGGTATTTTATATCTAAACTAAAGATCCGCTCACCAATCATCTCATTCAGGGGCTGCATGGAGTTTGCAGCACCTTCTCCATGGTCCCCGTTCTGCGTCTCATCAAGATGGCAGCGCTGGTCATCCATGCGGCTGCTCTGAAACTTGCTGAGGAGGTCAAAGAAGCAGTCTTCATCGGAGGGGTCACGACCTAGCTTCTAAAAAAAAAGATACTTCAATTTCACTGTCTCCCTTAATTTGTCAATATATTCCTGAATACAGGCTTCACATTTTGGAAAGGCTTTGGTTTGTCACACTACGCAGTGGGAGCCAATCAAAACATATTTTTTTAGAGAGCGTAGATAACGTAGTGTAAACTGGACAACTTGATGATGCTGAATAGTATCTACATCCAATGAACATAATGTGAAGGAGAAATAATTCTCCACTCCGTTATGAGTTGCATAATAAGGATTATCAAGACAGCCAGCTTGTAGAGGTGATTAACTCACAAGGGATAGTTTTCCTGCTGAGACTATCTTGGCCTAGATACTGAAGAAGATTTTATTTGTGTAATAAAATAAATAATTTCTCTTACACTGCATAATTACAAAAGGTTTCTTTTAAAATGCCTGAGGTCTGTTCGAAGAAACAGGTTTCATGAGATTTCTGAATAAGCGTAAACAAACTGGAATGCTCTAAAATCAGCAACATGCACACAGTTCATGTAGGATGCCTTTAAAACATCATTATCATCAATAAATGTAATCAGTACAAGTTTGTTGTGACGACTGACTAAGTCACTAGTGTACATAGTAAACAACAAAAGGTGAGAGGACACCACCAAAGCAGGTTAACTAAAGCATTATCATTTTCTTCCCCAGCAACTAGTGGATCAAGTTAAAAATCTGCCTTCCAGCTGAATGTGAAGCAGGTCTCTGTCAGCAGACTCCTGACTTCAGTCCGCTCTATTCTAGGATTCTCGACTTTTCTACTGCAACATTTGTATCATAAAATCCCACCATGGTTCAATGAACAAACCTGACTTTCCCTTATTCAAAAAGTTAAATATCCCTTGATACAACACAAATACGCACTGCAAATGCATGTGTCAAAATGTAAAGGAAAAGAAAGTTCACGACCCCTGGTTTTCTTTGCATCATGCTGTTACTTAAGCTTTAAAACACAACTGAATCATCTTACCAGCAGCACTTCTTCGTCCTCAATCTATCCAACTCTTTCTCTCTCCCTCTCTCTCTCTCTCTCATATCTCTTTGAGCTTGCTCTGCTCACACGCCTCGCTCTACAGCTTTATGCTCACTCCCTCTAATTTCCTCTTCTTCTGTATCCCTTTATTTCTATAATCTCCACCATCCACTCACTTCTCTCTATCCCCCTGTCCCTCTACCGATCTCTCTGTGTGCAGCCCTCCCTCTCTCTCTCGCTCTCTCTCTCTCTCTCTCTCCGCCTCTCTCTCTTTCTCTTTCTGCAGCCTCCTGCGAGCCATTTTTGTTCCCTTCATTCACTGTGGGAAAACAACTCATTATGGGAGCGAGGGAGGGGGCTGACCCTGGGGGGAGGATAGCGGTTCTGTGATCAAGGTCGCATTATCGGGAGAGAGGGAGATCTGGAGGCGGGGGTGAAGGGGAGAGGGGGAGAAAAGGGGTGTAAAGACGGGCCCATCTTTGAGTAGACTGCATGCCAAACCATTAAAAAAGGCCTCCTCGTGTTTGCTATTTACTTGCTCTTTGCACACTAATCAGGTGTGACTTATGGCAGTTCTCTCTGTCCTTGGCCTCATGGTCTCTGCATGGATCTCCTCACTCCCCTTTCTGTATTGTCCAATTAATCAAGTAGGCCAGAGGGAGAGAACAAGGGACATATGAACACGTGATGGTGTTGAGAGACAGGAAAGAAGAAGGACAAGGACACAAGTAGGGAAAATTAAGCAGCATGTGTGTGGGGCTTAAACAAAGGAAAGAAAATAACATATTCAGCTATTCCTGAATTAAAGCACCCTGGGAATTTCATATGTCTGAACTGCAAGTTGAAAATTGAGTCAAAGTCTTGAATTTTGCTTCGAGAAGCTATTTTTGGTCCCATGTGACAAACCATCATCGTGCAGCCCAGTAATTCTCTGTCCTTCCTAAGATGTCAGTATCCCGATTACAACAATTAGCATTGTCACAGAAAGACGGCATAATTAGGTGATGTGGGGACGCTTAATTTTAGGGATAGAGCAGCTGTGGAATGGCAACTTCATTAACAATGTAGTTCAAGGCAAATGGAGGAATGTTGGCATTTGATGAGAAGATACCTGCGAAGCTGACATCTTACATCACACTGTATAAGCTCATGGGAAATTAAAAGAAATGCTCCTAAATTAATCTCTGGCTAATTTTTCACATCAGGTCTTGAAAGCAGGAGCCCTGAGGACATGCTGAACAGGGGATGAGGAACAGAAAAAGTTCAGCGGTGAGTGTGCCAGAACTCTTCAATACTTACTATCTGTGAGAAAAAGAAAAATTTCTCAATTGGGCTCTTAGTGAGACATGAAATTAAATTTAGAGCTTCAGTGTTTTTTTCTGGTCAATAAAAACACAAATGTTTTAGCTCTTGTTTCACTGTATTAGGATTTGAGTAATCCAATGTAGGAAAGTGCAAATCCTTTTTTAGTCTCAGCTATGCAACAGCTCAAGTGTCATTAATTGCAAGGCATACAGACAAAAATAGACGCTCACGTGAACATAAAATTGTTAACTTGGTTTACCCTTTAAAGCAATTAAAAAAACGCTGGACATTACAGGGTAGATACTGAAACTACCATACCGACAGGAGAGTGGTAATAATCTCCTCATTTAACTGTTTTTTATCAGTTTTAGTTAACATAGTCTAAAACAAACAGTAAAGCTACATCCACTTACTGGCACTGGAGGTGGGACTTGCACAGTGATGTCATCAGTGTCGACTGGGGAGTCCAGCCATGGCCTTTCATCTGATGACTGGCTGTCGGGATAACCTTTCCTTTTACCAGGCTGTGACAGCTGACTCTTGGATCTCCTCGGCATACTTTCCAACTCTTGGTTCTCACCATTCTGCAGTACAAGGACCTACTGTTAGCGAGGGATTGGTAACTGTTTTGGTTGCAGGTGTGGGGATCACGTTCATGGCACATAACCCTCTCCAGTCTTGTACTGAAATGCGAGAACGAGAAATCACCTTATCTGAGTACTTCCACAGTTCCACACTGTCCATGCTGTTTCTCTTGGTGAATTTGGGTCTTGCTCCTACAGAAAAAATAGAAATTTAGATAAATATTAAAATAAGAATCTCTAACGCAGTTTTACTCAATAATAAGTTGGTTTAAGCACACTAAATGTCCCTTGCTGGTCTGCAGCAGCTTTTAATGTCAGCCCATGAGGTTCCGTGAGACAACTGGGCAAACAACCTGAATAAGAGTTTGTTTGCCAGCTCTGCACCAGAGAGGGAAATGTAGGACATGGGTGTGAGTTTCTTCCTGCAGACAGGTTCATGAAAGCAAACATCGCACAAAAGCCAGGCTGACAGCTGCGATAAAGACCATACAGATACTCCACGGATCATTATATGAGGTTTCTAATCTCAATGTTGTGAGTGGGTGGATCATTTGAGGTGATGAATTGTCCTTAATATCTGAATGTAAACAGAGCCTCTAAGGCTCACCAATAAATCAATGTTATTATTTTAGAAAATTGGAAATGTTAAGTCTAACCTTGCATCTCAAACTCTGAACTGGAGGGTGAAAGGTCGCTCTCATTGACCCCCAAAGCCTCCATCAGCTGCTCTATGTTCATTCTGGCTGTGAGTTCCCCATTTCTGTCACCAATCTGAGAAGACAGCAACACAGAGGCAAAGTAATTTTGTCAAATGCAGGAAGAATGAAGTCTACAAGAGCTGAATTTTCTTTATAACTGCAGTGTTTGTTAAAAAAAAAAGAAAAACGCACTTCTTTGGAGATGTCCAGGTGCTTCCGGGCGTAGTGGAGAGCTTGTTTGTGGTTCCCTAAACACACATAAGCGTTTCCCAGACTCCAGCATGCGCGGCCTTCTCCAACCCTATTACAGCAAGAACATACAAAAATTTGAAAAATAAACAGTGATATTCCTCTGCTTATGTATATTGTACATTCTTAGATGATATGTCTATCCTCACTCTACCTATCCGTTAGCTCCTGGGCAATATACAGGTGTTTCAGGTGGTAGTCTATGGCTCTCTCATACTGCTGCAAAAGAGTGTAGGTGTTTCCCAGGCTGTAACAGGCCTGAGCCTCCATAACCTGGTCCCTCAGCTGCCTGGACAGTTGTAACGTTTTCCTAAGATATAAAAACAGAGGAGTGAATAACATGGTGGGTGAAGGGGGGAAATGAATGAATACAGAGAGTAACAAAGGGATGATGATTAAAAACACTACAGTGTCACAAAAAATGTAAGTGGCTTTAAAAACCTTTTTCATAGTATTTTCATTTGTCTATTTTTAAGTACAGTATACTTTCATTTTATATTCAATTTGTATTTTAATTGAAATTGATTAATTTCACCTTACCCCCACTAGATGTCAGACTGCACTCTTTCCTTACCTGTAGTACTCTGTGGCTGTGTTGAACTGGCCCAGGAATATGAGGGCATTGCCCAGGTTACTGTAAGCTCGCCGTTCGGCTGCCTTGTCCCCAAACTCTTTGGCAATGGATAATCGCTGTGAATGATGGAGCAGCAGGGTCAAGGGAAACCAAGGTGACACAATATATTCATTCTGCACCTTGATTCAGCTGAATCATTATCATGTCCTTTTACCTTTCTCGAGCAATGTTTAGACTAGAAGACACTGCTACGTAAATTTTGGCCTAAAGCTCGATTGAGCAGATCATTTCCTGAGCAGAGAAGCAGATGCAGCAGTGGGGCATTAAATCAGCTGCTCTGATTCCCCTTATAAATAATATCCTCTCCTCTCCTCTGGTGTACACTGGTTGTTTGTGATGAGGATAGAGAGAAGGACCGGCTTTTCCCACAAGGGGAAGAGGTGGTTTGACACTAGCAGTGACAAGAAACACAGGGAAATCAAACCTAAAGCCACATTTTCTACTGATTCACCAAGAAACCCATTCCTCCCCCCTTTTTCAGCCTCTGCAGACTCTGTGTTGAACCAGGATGGGATGACTCATGAGCCACTTGAAAACACATGGAGGAGAATTTTGCTGGTTGACATAGCAGCCCTTGCTAAGTTAGATTACGACTGCATTAGAAAATAACACATTTTGACCAAGCACTTTATTGTATTTACCTTTTTTCTTGCCGACCTTCTACTCACTGCATAGCTGGCAGCGAGTACAAAGACAGGAATGTAGAAATTTGTTTTCATCAAACTGATGAAAGCAATCAACACTTTCTTTAATAAGAGGTTATGGCACATTGCAAGTAACAATGTGGTAGATCCCTGACCAGGTAGTTTAGATGAGACAAAACAACCTAATGATTTATGTCTTGGTAAACATAGACAATACTTCTATGGGATGCATTTGTGTGATGGGGTGATTTTTATTAATTTTCTACTAACAATAATGCACCAAATCCATCCCTTGATTTGTAATTCCATTCATATCTAGTTTACTGTGTTCACAGCGGGGTCAAGACAATATCATGCTACCTGCAAAGTCAGTGAACCGCTGCAAGATAAATTACCTTGTGAAGAAAAAGATAGGAGGCTATTTCGCTGACATACAATCCTTGTTCTGTTCTGGCACGGCAACAGGGTTGATAACTCACGAGTCTGTACTCTGCAGTAGTGCCAGTACAATGCTGCTAAACTTTCTAGATTCCTCACCTGCCTGTGGAACTTGATTGCTTCGACAAAGTTTCCCAGCAGGTAGTGCGTGTTGCCCAGATTCCCATACGCTCTGCCCTGAGCAGCTCGGTCTCCGAGTTCTTTGACCAAACACAAATTCATCCTACAGAGAAACATGCGTGCCAGAGTTGTGGAGAAAATGGGGTTGTGAATTCAGTGGTGAGTTAGTGAGAAAAATATCTGAGCAAGACTGTTGGTTAAAAAAAAGAAAATAACAAATCCAGATGTGGCAGACAATCACAAATATTTCCAAGAACAATTGAATAAGTACCAGATGTGAGACAAATGTAGCAACTTATACCTATGTTTCTGTGAATATTTAAAATACGCTTTCTGCACTGATATTGTGAAGATTCCCCCATCGTTTTAAGCTGGGTAAAACACTCTTGTCTATGCAGCAATGTGTATACTATGATATGCTGAGTAGTGTATGTTCTCTACACTGTCATACATATATACATACTCATAAAAGCCAGTAGCCCTTTGCAGTGTGTCTCTGACATCAGCAGGCAGGTCCCCTGGCTCCTGGGTGCAGCCCCACAACTGCTGTTTTCCCTTTGCATGGAACACATTCCCTATGTTATATAGTGCTCTGGCCTCTCCAACCTACAGACAGATAATTAAGAGATATGGAAAAGAAAGACTTTAACAAAGGCCAAAAGAAAGCAGACAGATCTCTGTGCACACACATCACGTATTGATATAAATTAAGTTCTGTAAGACTGGAGGTTTGTTTAAGATGCACATTAAACAAAAAAGAGTATGGATGTTACCTTGTCACCCTGCTCTTGAGAAATATCTAGATGTCTCTGACAGCACACAACGGCCTCGTCAAATCGGCCTAACACTTTTAAGGTGTTACCAAGGTTGCCACTGGCTTTTCCTTCTCCAATTCTGTCTCCTATTGTTCTGCGAAAGCAAAGAAAGATATTTTTCAGTGTTAAATCATTGGAGCAATGACTACAGACTATTTATGTTAGTGTTCTTTACGTTAAACAAGCCATTAAGAAAGATGCTGTATAGCATATTTTTTTAATTGGCTGCTTATTTCCAAGGACCAGGTCCCATTGGCCTTGGCGAGACTGTAATGTAACAAGGTAAATCTCTCCAGGGTTTTTAATCACCTCCCTGCTGAAATACCAGCTGCACACTGCAGGGAACCGGATTACTCATTCAAGATGGTAGTGGTTGACGCTAACTACATGAAAATCCCCTCAGTTTTTCTTGTAATTTGGTAAATACGACAAAAAACACACACCTTCAGATTACAGGTTGTTTTAATACATCCTTTTCAATAATACTAAACGCAGATGTTTGAGCAACATCAACACGTTGTTGTGAATTAAGGTAGCACAAAGGATGCACAGCTCACCTGGCCAAGGTAAGGTCATGTTTGTGGTACTCCAGGGCTTTGCCATACTCCTTGAGGTAGAAGTAAGCATTACCCAGCTGGCTGTAGATGGCACTGAGGGTCTTCAGGTCTTCTGTGCCGACCTGTACAGCAGCCTCAAAAAACGCTGTCCCCCCTTTAAAGTCTCCAGCCTTGCACAGCCGCTCTCCTTCCAAAGCCAACTCCAAGCAAGAGGCCTCCATCCTAAATGTTACACAGAAAAATAAAATCTGTATTAACTATAAGTCGTATTTAAGTACTGGAATATTAAACCAAATGTCCAGAAATATAACCACTTAAAACAGAGTTATGCAACTTTCTTTTACTGAGGAGCATTTTGGCAGTGTCACTATGACAACAAGATCTTTAGACTTATCTTGTTGCCTTAGCAACTGAGTTTAAGCTCTAAAATGAGTAGATTGAATGTGAATTGAATGTGTTGCACTGATGGTCCATTACTGCTGAGCTTTGTTGAGCCTTATTTGTTTTGTCCACGCAGCGTTTCCATCTCTTCTCAATGCACAATATTTACATCAACCATGCCAATGTGTTATGTGTACTCTTGTCTTGTCCTTTTTCACTAGTATGTCTCTCTTCACTTAATAAATTAAGATAGTTATATAGTTTTCTTGCATGGCTAATAAACCTGCTTCACAAGTATTTGCAAGCTTTTCGCTTTTGTAAAAGTAACATAAAAATAGTATAGTTCATTACAGTACACTCATGTACAAGATGACTTGTGGAGGACAAAGGCACAAACAGCTCAGTCATAACAAGTACAATCAAGTACTATCAGTAAGTGGTTTCCAGAGAGAATGCACTTCAGATTAATTCATACATAATACAGTATAATCTAAACACCAGCCAATCTGGTGGCTTCTACTAATTCCAGATAAGGTATTAGAATGTATGCTTAAGCAAGGATTATCCTTGAATCTTATCAGTTTTATAAAAGGCGCAGTTAACAAAGGTAAATAAATAAGCAAATAAATGTAGGCCACAGTGATGTTTCCAAAATGTAGTCATGTGAAAATGTAAGTTAAATATACAATATGTCTTTTTACTATTTTGCCAAGGCATCACTGTGATTACACTGATAGACCTTTTTAATATCTACTGGTGTGAGAGTCTGATCAAATATTCTTAACTGTACCTCAACTAAAAAAATCACACCACTGGCCATTTGGTTTGCAAAACCACTTAACAAAATGTACACAACATTCTGGCAGTACCTGTGCTTTTGCTTTGTCCTTGTTTTGTCCACATACACCTGTAGCTCCAAGCGTAAAGGCCTTAGCATAGCCTGGGGTCGAGGTCCACAGTGGACCAGTCTACACATAGCTCTCTCTGCCCCTGTTAGAGGGCAAGGCTCAGAAGCCATGGAGGTTATCAAGCTCCAACTACTTATCTATACACACTATATAGATGGAATATCCAGCTACCAAACTATTTCCATATGAAGTCCACATTGTCCGGTGAATAACTCCAGTAAAATCCACATTGTCAGCAATGTTGCTGCAAACCTGGACACATCCCAGCAAAAAGTTTAACATGCAGTCCAAGACGCAGCCAAGAATCACATCTGCTTTTCAAGTCCTCGAGAACGTTCCACACACTGAATGGTTGACCCTCTTTGTCTGAAGCTGAGACAGTCAGTGGGGAATTGGGGAAAAATCCACATTATTCTGGTTTCAGTTAAAAATGTTTTTTAGCAAAATCATGTCAATAAAAGGTCTAAAAACGGCATGTTTCATGTATCCCAGTGGACTTGGACTTGTCCAGTTCCCCCAAAAAATTCTGTTCACCCTTCTTCAGTTTTGGTCAAACTGCAGGAGAAATTGCCATCACTCACCCCCATGGGCCAAAAGACAGGAGGAATAATATGGGGAGTGAGAGGTTTTAAGCTTGACCACTGCCCCAATGAGAGACAGAGAGAATCACTAATCCAGTGGCCTGCACTTCGTTAGAGGATACCACACAGCAGAGTGAGTGGCACAAACTAATCCAAGTATCTGCTGACACCAGCAGAAACATTATTAGGACTCCGTCAAGACTAATACGAGTGAAGGGGAGGTCAGACTATAATTTAAAAGACTACTCTTGAACAAACTTTTATTTTCACTGTAATCGCACAAAACTCATCATTGATGTATATATCATTTACTCGTCCATCTTTCTTGCTTGAAGCCTTTTAAACAATGTAACGAAGACACATAATGCAACATCGATCCATCCTGTTCTGGTTGTCACATGGGGAGCTGTGGCTGCTTACTACTCTCATCTATGATAACATCAGTAACAACAACAGCGTTGTTCTACTGCAGTGTCCCAGCAAGAACAATACCAGATCACCGACACTGAAGCAGCTAAACAGAATTCAACCATCATTCATTTCATGACTGACACCTTTTTGTATCCACCTTTTCAAGTACAAGTAAACAAATTACGAATTACCACCTGATATGCTTAGACGCATACTCTGCATGCTATAATTATACAACTCGAAATCATAATTGATGCTCAGATTTGAAACCACAACCTTAATTTTATTTTTGTATATATTTTGTATATGACACAAAAAAATTTATGGATGAGAAAAAAAGACAACAAATCAAACACAAGAAAGGGATTAGTCTCCACGAGATGACTCACAAAATGACTCTCATTTTTACCAACTTTGTGGCTAGCAGAAGAATGGGTCTGTGCAGTATGGTCTGCCTCTCCTCTGATTACCACTCTAATTGGTCTGTTTGGGAGACACTCATCCCATAATAGCCTGCCTGTGGTCTAAGAGAGACGGTCTCCCAGTCCTGTTACCATGGCAGCAGAGTGTGCATGTAACATATTGGACAGGTTTCAAGGAGGGAGTAAGAGAGGTCATGAGGTTTGTGTTTAACCTGAACAATGCTGTGGCTTAAGTTTGTCCTTATGACAAACTTGAGAGTTAAAAGAACCAAAATGCAGCGTTGCGCACCTTCTACCTGATCAACTTGACACACACTCAGTGACAATGCAATGGCCTTGATAAAAAATATTCATACAATCAGCATTAGTGTCAACAAATGAAAAATGAATACTGGTCTTATTTAACAAATATTTACATGATTAAAAATGTGCCTTACGTAGCACAACAAGCCCAATGACCAGAACTGTTCAAACACAAATCACTACTGGTCTCTGGTTTGTGTTTCCAGTTGAACTTAATCCTTGAACCTTTGAAAAACACATTACTGCAACTGAGAGTCATTATGATCTCTCATGTTCAACACAAAAAAGCTCTCCATTCACCTGCAATGTTTCCTGGGTACAGAACATTTTATACAATGCAATACGTATATTTGTTTTATGAAGTATTATTTTGTATCCACCTTTTCAAGTACAAGTAAACAAATTACGAATTACCACCTGATATGCTTAGACGCATACTCTGCATGCTATAATTATACAACTCGAAATCATAATTGATGCTCAGATTTGAAACCACAACCTTAATTTTATTTTTGTATGAAAGAAGCCAAATGTTTAACTTTTTTCACTCAGAGCATTTTTATCCATAGATCCCTTTTGCAAAGTCCTGATTCTACATTACTGTTCCCAAGAGTCCTGGCTTAGCCAAGAAACTCAAACTGCGCTCAGAGTGGTAATCCAGCCATAATTACAGAGTGCCATGACTAGTTGTCAGGGAAACCAAAGAGAAACTCTCTAGGAATGTTTTTTCCTCTTGCAGTGTACATCTCTTATAGTTAGAGCAGAGCTGACTCCATCTTTTTTCTTTTGTCTGATTGGCTTGTGACACTGATTTTTTTTATTCTACATTATTTTGTTTCCCCTAATTTGCAACCATGCTGCAATACACGCTGCAAGTTCACTGAATCGCTAATCTTAAAAATATGTAAAATATTGTACCAAAAACGTGTTTAAATTATTTGGTTTCTTTTGATGAACATTCATATTTAATATCTGTGTTACAGTCACTGAAGAGCATGATGCTTCAATGACCACCTCAACTCCACTGTCAGCTTTAATTATATTTTCACAATAAGGTGACATTTAAGGACAATATCCTCTTGAATCATATTATTGTTCTGTTAATAATCATGTGGCTGATTTAATGCAGCTACTGCATTTGTAAATAAGGGCATTCAACTTGCTGCTACATCCGTCCATCTTTGGCCTCACACATTTTCCATTTTGCAGTATACATTAAAGAGAATGAAGGTCTGTTATGTAAAAACATTGGTTACCTGCTCCCACCATAACAACTGTTAAAGGGACTGATGTTAGACCATAACCCCACAGATACCATGTATGTCCACAACCCTCATTGTAATAAGGTCATGTATTGACATACTCTGTTTGTAAAATAGGGGCAGAGCAGCCACAGAGATGCCACAGATGTGACCATATGACCAAAACCAGCAGCGTGACACAATGTGTCTGTGTCAGGGACATGGCAACCTTGCAGGCCTTTTGAATGTCACTTTGCAGCTCAACAGTTATAAACATACATATTGACATTAAAATTACTGAGAAGCATAGAAAATAAATTCATTAATGGTCTACATATAAACAGAAACTCACACCACCGTACTGTTGTGTTTTGACAGCTGCCACTGACGCACCGTTAGAGGTTATTACTGTTTTGCAACAAACAAATAAGAGCAAAAAAGATGGGAGACCACATACACATCAAGTATGCAAACACAACTGGGTCCATGTGTTCACTCTGTGGTCACAACTCTCTTCCTCCTACCTCCACGTCTTATGAGGCTCCGCCGTGTCTGCTCCACTCCAGCCGGAGGAATGCGGCTTGCAGCGGGGCTCTGGCTGCAGATGTGGCCGGGTCAATGGGCTTCCCCTCTGCCTGGCTCCTCCTTTAAGGAGCATTAGCCACGAGCTCGTATACCCTCAGCCGCTCCCTGTTTTTCTTTTCTTTCCCATACAAACATGGGGGTTGACCCCCCTCCCCTTCTTCCTGTTTGTTGTTTCCTACCTGGAGTGTAGCCTCTTGCTAGCCAGGTCCTGGTCCACCCCGTTAGCGGCCGCCTGAGCCATTGGGCCACTGCTTCCTTCCCCGTGAGGCCCCTTCACTACGACTCCTCCACAGGCAGCTACCGTTCTCTTCTTTTCCTCTCCCCTGCCCCCTTCCTTCCTCCCTTCTTTCCTCCCTCCTCTTTCCTCATTCACCACAGCGGTGTCAGCAGCTGAGGAAGTGACGTGGCGTTCAAGGCCCCGCCCACTAGAGCACACAACATGGGTTGAGGAGTTGCCCACGTGTGAACGCGCTTTTGGTGGCGAGCGTGGTCACGAGCAGTGTCGAATCTGTCCATTATGGTGAAGACATGTCTGTCTCTTCTCCTAAATGTCCCCGAGATGTGTCCTTAGGGTCTGTAAGTGAAACCACCTGGGTGTTTATTCCTCCTCATGGCTTTGTATTGACTGACACTAATGCACTTTCATAACTTACATCTTCCTCAGTGGTATCTCACACACTTGTTTTCATTTTATTGTGGAGTGTAGTGTAGCACACCAGAGGCATAGCCATATAAATATTCCCCCATTGTACTAATACTAAGTATTTCTCTACATTTTACTACCAAATGCTACATGATGTTTTGACATCTATCTGCTGGAAAACCATTTTTGATTAAATTGAAAACCGTCCAACAAAATAAAATCAGGTTTATAACAGTGAGCTTTATTTTCATAGCCAGATCTCTGCAGTACTCAAGGTTCACCATAAGATGGCAGCAATGCATTAGTGAAGGACAAGGCCGAGGGCACCAGATCTTCTTTTTCCCGTGGTGCAACATGTCAGGAGCGACGGGAGAGCACGAGATAAAAAGGTCCGGAAGTTTATTTATGAATAATAAATGTTTAATTAACATTCAAATAAGCTTGTCTGCTATTTAGGTTACATAAACTAAAGTACTTATGTTTTTATTGTACTATATCCTGTATCATTTTGTGTATACACTGTGCATATTAACAAAATCATTCTCAATTTATTTTATTTATTTGTGAAAACTCCTTGTTCAACAACTAACTGTGAATACTAAAAAAGCATCCTTTAAGGGTAAAGGAGAAGCCACTCATCTTCAGAGTACGTTTGTTGTTATTTGTATTGGATTGGATATTATATCAGTGCACTGAAAACCACTTATATTAATGAAATGGCATTGTACACTCAGAATAATAAACCCAGCCAGGCAGCTACTTTATATTCGTAAATTGTTCTTTTTATTTTTTTTTCTCTCTCTCTCCTGTTTTCCTGTTTCGCCTCAGTTGTTTTATATTTTGTTGTGTTCTTGGCTTAATCCTCAAGCCGTATATCATGTAAATCTTCCGTAGCGGCAGAAGGAGCAAAGGCTCATTACAGACTGCAAGGAGCAACAAATGCAAAATGAGATTTGATGTAAGCTGATTTCAGTTTTAAACTGAGCAAATCGAATTTGTTTCTCTCTTATGGAGCAGCCCTTATAATGAAAAACAAAACCATCTGCCCTCACATATAAGGCAGGTTGTGCTGTTGCATCACTGTTCATGAAAGCAAAACACAGGGAGATTAAGTACATATGAATCGCAGTGGTCACATATATCTGGTTCAAACCATGTCAACCACCATTTTTTTCTGATTCCCACAGAAGATTAGAACATTTTATGTTTTTAATGTAAAAATTACAGCAGGGTCTTTGGTCCAGGTAAAACGAGAAACAGTCCTACTGAGACTGAGATCAGGCAAAGAAACTGTGACCGTGAAGCAGCCTTGTGGGATAAACCTGAACTTCACTGAACCGGTACAGTGAAGTTCAGGTTTACAGCCAGACTCACTCACTCTGTGTTTTGTTAAATTGACAGAGAGGGTGATATAATGCAGGCTGTTAGCATTTTACAAGCTCATAAATGAATGACCCTTATTCGACACCATATACTGCTTACACTTCCATTTGCATTCCTCATCCATTTACATTTTTTCCTACTCTGAAGTCGACATCATCTGCTACCTCCTACAAATTCAGGCAGCAGGGATGTTTAGACTCAGCTTTCCTTAGAAGACAGAAATCCATTGACACGGGCCCCTCAAAATGTTCACACTTAAATATGTAAAGCTTTGGCTTATGTTGTATACAGTACATGGACTAAGCCTGTGTAAAGTACTTGACCTCGTATGTGAAGCAGTCTGTTGATTACAATTAAATCTGTGACCTCGCTGATGAAATCAATGGGATTTATATTTTTTTTCAAAAGACATGAATATGAACTTTGTAACTTTACATGTTACAAGTTTATTCGATATACAACTTCTAAACAACTAAGATACACAGATGGCTGGACAGGCATTGCCAATAAAATGTAGTATTTTATTTAAAAATGTAAGAGCAACAGCAATACACCACTTAGAAGACTAGGATACCCAAGGGACAGGATACCCAAGAAACTGTTTATTACTGATATACTGTTAAATGTTTATTATTCAAATTATACATTGTTGACAATTCAATGAGATGTAACATCATGATTTTTGGCAGGCAGTAATATTAGTGATATGATCTGAGTTATCTTCATTATTTTTGTGGTCAAAATATATAAATGTCCAACAGATTGTGTAGCTGCAAGTTTTTGGCCATATCATCAGAACACCTGATGACTACAATACAATAGTCTTTATTTCTTATTATTGCCAGACTCTGTAGCATGACTACCTCCAAAACATGTTAGATTTCTAATTTCTGAAAACAGTACAACAATCTTGTATAGCTCATTGTATTACACAACATCAGAAAGTGCCTATTTTCTGTGCTTGGTATCCATGTCTTGTATCTGTGTATTAAAGCGAGCTCTCAACTCAGTGATGACAGGGGGCCAAAGGGGAGAAAACAATTTGCGTAATGGAAAAATCAGGCATAATCTTCCCCAGAACTCGGCCTCACAGCTTCCAGCAAAGGTGAAGGGAGGGAGAGGAGGGAACCAGCAGTGACTGAGCCTTTAAATCTGAGTCCAATGAGAACTGACGTGTCCTATTCACAAAACATGTAGCAAATATCTTTCTTGACTTAATTTCAGTCTAAATTACACATCAATTGTACTGTCTATACTTACACACTGTCTATAGGGCTATATGCAGGGACTTAAGCCTACAGGGTAGGATACAGTTATCGTGTCATTTGTTTTATAGACAAAACAAAACCACTTACCTGTTATAATGTAGAGACTGAGTGGTCTCTTTTTACTTTAGTGCAACATCAACATGTATGGCTAGATGTTTATTATTTTGTTAGACAACCAAGGGGGGGCAGTGTTGTTTATAGGTCTATGGCAAGAGTTGAGATGAAAAGATATGTATAGATGCTGTATATCAAAATCTGCTGATGCACACAGAATAATATTCACCTTTCTTTTGTACAATGAATTAGTACTGGCAACATGTTTATCAATACAATTGTTCATTGTCTCTTTACTGATATTAAAACATGTTCCATTGTGAGTATGGAAGTGACGAGAGAACTGAAGGAACAAGGAATCCAAACAATAAAGTGGAGCTAATCTATTTGCTCGTCCAGTGGGATAAAGGAAACAGTAAAGATTAACTGTGTGTGTGTGTGTGTGTGTGTGTGTGTGTGTGTGTGTGTGTGCGCGCGCACTTTTTACAGTATCTTCTTATTTTTCTTTCCTATGTATGGTAAATGGCAGCTAATGTATTTTCGTCGTGCTCCGTGTATGATGGCACTAAAACTATTCTATTCTATTCTATTCTATTCTATTCTATTCTATTCTATTCTATTCTAGCCGATCTCCTCTCTGCTGTGGCTCCTTGTTCTTGGCCTACTTTGGGAGAGGTGAATTGAGGGCAACTCGAGTCTGTGGGTAAGGGGATTAGGTGTCCAAACACGCTCCTCTCCAGTTTGGGATTTTGCCCCCGATGCCAGACACTTAAAGTCTGCCAGGGATTAAGATAAAGAGAGAAGTAAGAGCGGCGTGTGTTGTGCTGTGCTGTGCATGGGTAGATGTTTTG
The DNA here is from genome assembly GCA_016785345.1 of Trinectes maculatus. Classification (NCBI taxonomy): domain Eukaryota; kingdom Metazoa; phylum Chordata; class Actinopteri; order Pleuronectiformes; family Achiridae; genus Trinectes; species Trinectes maculatus. The sequence continues at coordinate 972,280 of JAFBJQ010000420.1, forward strand.
AACAACAAAAAAAAAGAAGAGGAGGGGTGGGTGGTGGTTGATAATTGAAAAATAAGATGTATGGTGGTGATACGATCTAATGCACCAATGCAGCATTTGTTGACCTATTTGCATGTGGCTCGTGCCAGGATGTCGGTCAGTATGTTTCCAGGGGATAAGACATCATAATGAAGAAACTGTTCTTTTCATTTCAGTTGTATTAGTAGATGAGCTTTTCTCCGTTCAGTTATTTAAATAAGCGGTGGGTCAAATCCTTCCTCATATGATCTTCTAGTTTCCTGATATGGCCAACAAAAGTCTTTACTTTACTTTTGTGCACATTGTTAAGAAGAAGCCCAAGAAGAATCATGGTCCATCTGACATATTTGACAATGCTGTGCTGATGCCTCAGTGTGAACATTTTCTGTGTAAAACGAAACCTCTGGAAATAGTGTGAACAACTAGTGAAATCAAGAATATGATAAATGGAATCACTGTTTAACATATATTTTGTAATGTAAACAAAGTGGCACATCCTGAATTTCTCATTCGATTGAATGGTAAAAGCGTCAGATTGAGGTATTAATGTCCCTGAACCTCTTACTTGGCTCCCTGGAGTTTTTGTGTCCGGGTGTTAAGAGTCTCGTCTTCTTTAGTCTTTTCCATTGTCTTGACAAAGGGTGGTGGAGGGGGTGTTCTTCTACCCGTCCACTCACTGTCTGGAGGCTCCTCCTGCTCCATCAAGCTCCTCCAGGAAAGTGGGTCATGAGTCTGAGACTGTGGGATTACCAACCATCAGGCAGGCGTGTGCCGTGTCGTCTCTTATCCATAACGTTTAGACCCCCGACCCCCCCCAACCCCCTACCATCACTCCTCCTTCCTATAGTGAAAAAAGAAAAGCAAGAAAAAACACAGGCCGTCCCACCCAAATGTTGGGTGCAAGATAAGACCCATTAGCTTGTTTGGTGCTGAGACAATTCAGAGCCAACATCCAATGCATGGCTCGTGGTCATATTCACAAAGGGTTGAACAAACAAAAGGGATTGAGGAGCATCAGCTGCTCAACTTTTTGAAAGTCAGTGTTACTATTAATAATTACACAGAAAAAACTGCCAGCATATCACGCAAGGTGTGGAATTTGTACAATGATCTCTATGAATAATTTACAGAAACTCAGCCGGCTCAGCAATAATGAAATCTAATGGCGACACAATGATGAATGCAAGCTTTTAAACAGCTGACCCCCACGATACTAATGGCAGGCCGGTTGTCTGGTCAGCTCTGACATGGAGTATGATTAATCAGCAAATAAATTACTAATAATAAATACATTCATTTTGCAGCAGAGTGATTACATCCATCATTTGAGGTCACTGTTGCCATGTACAGTCGCTAATCAGTGTCGCTCTCTCTCCTTTCCACATAGTGATGGCAAAAGAAAGGGATACATCACAGAAGGATGGGTACAAAGTAAACGTTAGGGAAAGAAAGACGGTGTGGGAATGTTAGTGAATGTGCAGTGAGAACGTTACTTAGAATAAAGCTAAAATTAAAAAGACCGCAATATATGTTTACATACATAAGCTATACTCTAGTTACCAGAGACATTAAGAACTTGTATGTACAGTACACTTGAGCTCAGATGCCAAAAAACAGATTATGTTAAATAACAGTTTTACACATTGTGTTTTTACAAGTGTTTTCAAACAGGACCAGAATAAAAGGTTCGAGGGAAATTAAGAATATTGTTGTATGGGGAATATTGTATTGTTTTTATATAAGAGTATAATCCAATATATATAAATAATAAGTTGAATGAAACCATTGAAATTACTGTATATCAACAAAGACAGTTTAGATGGTATGTGTAAGAATTTAAAGCCGCAGAAAAGTAAAAACAATGCAGTTTAATGAACATGAGTTGGTTAATGATCAAAAACAACATCCTATAGCTGCATCGATGCCTGAGTTTTAACAAAACATGTCGCAACTCGACTCAACAGAAAAAAATCCCATCAAGGCTTCAAAAGCTGATTATGTCGATATAACTTCAATCAAACCGCTTCGTAGAAGCTGAAATCACCAGTAATGGCTTTAGAAGTCTTTATCTGCGCTTGTTATTTTTTTAAATCAAAATATACCACCTACAAACCAGACAGACCCCACAGCGGGCCAACATCTGTAATGACAAGGTCTGCCTGAAAGGTTTGAACTCTGACCTCGCAGGCATTATGTCTCCCTCTAGGGTGGCTTATCATTGCTCTAAAAAGCTGATATTTCCCACCCTGAACAAAGATGGGTAAAACACAGCACTGGGTCAAACACAACCAGTCGGGTCCCCAGACGGTGCGTTGGAACTGGCTAACAGCATCCCCCATCCATGTAAATGGATGGACAGTTGTTGGCCTTCATTGTCTGAGCATGAAACTAGGGGCACATGTTGGGTGGTAAAAGTGTCAAGGCCTGACTGAAGAGCCATTGTGCTGGTTTCCAGTGGTAGCGGTCGGGCTTTGTTCCCTGTGTTGTTCATCATTAGCATATCAATATTCAAAAGGGCTGATGCTGGGCAGAGGTGGCAGCCTTTTGAGCCTGGAGTAGACCCTCATGCACAAATAATGAAACTTGTATTCAGCTCTTAAGGGCCAGCTGTTGAGTTAACCCCATAAGTAATAAGAATTGTGATTAATCATACCCGAGTTAAAAGTCAAAGCGCTTTGAATCATAGTTGTTTTTTTGACATCTAGATATTGTAGACATCCACAATATCTGCCAGTAAACGTGAAACACTTTCGACCCCTCTCTCCCGTTCTCTAGTGCCAAATAACAAGGGCTAAATGGTGCTCCTCACTTTAACCCGCATCACCCCTCCAGCCACATCCCTCCCCTTCTTCAACTCAAACCAGCTGACCTCAAGTGTGGCAGGCCAGGAGACAGTTAGCGTTGTGTGTGTGTGTGCGTGTGTGTGTGTGCGTGAATGAGTGAGGGGCACAGCCACCAGAGTGTCGGTTACTCTGATGGCCAAGCGGAAAAGCGGTTGGGCAGTTTAGCCAGCTGCTGAGGGAGCGAGCCGGGGCCGGCCTGGTCAGTGAAACCTTGCCAGATGGAGCCAATTCAAAACAATGAGCACTGCTCGCTATGGTTTCAAACTATGGGCTGGTTGCTTAGGGGACACAGAGAGTGGATCTTTATCTACAGTCAAGTGGATGTGGTTGCTTTATAGAGTATATTCTTTAGATTGCGGGAGTATTCAATGCTGAACTTCCGTTTTCCAATCTGATTCAGATGACACTCCCCTGCCATCTTTGACCACCCTCTGCTAACTATGTCTTTTTACTCTTTCTCTCCATCGCACACATTTACTCTCTTTCTGCTTCTCCTCAGACAGCAACAGGCTGAGGTGTCCTGGGACCACTCCGCTTAGGAGTAACCAAGCCTGGGTAATGAGGCGTGTGATTGGTCCCCTCCCTCCTGGACAAGGCCAGTCTTTGGAGGACATGATTGATCATGACAGGAGCACAATGGCAGCCTGGTGTCAGAGGGGTGGCAAGGCCGCACACAGACCCCCTGCAGTAAGACTCGCTCATCCAGCTCAGCTCTGCATAAGTAGTAACCCACAAACAGGCATACATGAACATACATGTGCAGAATTCAGGACACAGAGCCACTTGTTGAAATGACCAGTACATGCAAAGCAAGGCCCCATGTTCCCCATTGGCATTTAGTTTGTCCCTTATTGAACCATAATCAACTCACATTTTTGCTGATTTCGCTAAACACTATATCTAAAATTCTGGGAATTTTTCATCTGTCTACATTATACATGACTGACAGGAAACAGAGCTACAATTTGCTGAAAGAATTTGGCTGAACATATTTTATTTTATGTTATTGACAAAATATCAGTTTTTTAAATGTTTTGTTTCAACTAATAATTAAGTAAGTAACTAAGTAAGTAACTAAGTATACCTTATTATTATCATTAGGATAGTCGATGTATGGTGAAAATTCATACTGGTTGTGTTTTACAATTGATCTGAGTAAAGATTTGTATTCATAAAACTGTTCAGTTTCCCTTTCAGGTAAGTGCGCCTCTTCAGGGTTTCTTAAGAGGGCCACTGTTTGTTCTTTTATAGTAACCCTTATCCACAGAGCACTTACAAGCCTGTTGAACCTGCTCATATTCAAGGTCACAAATCAAGTTGTAATAGGTGCAACAGACTGAGTCTTCATGGAGGACCTCTAATGCCTGACTGCAGCTGCTTCCTCAAGTAGGGCCCAGGTGTGTTAACACTTTACCAATTTTCCGAGATGATGCTCTACATTTCAAAGAGGACAAGCAAAACAGGATGAAAGCATTGGCATGTTTTGGCTCATCGTTGTATTCACGAGAGCCAAGGAAAACAAAAGCTTTTTGGGGAAAAACAAGCGACAAAAGAAAAGTGGTTCTAACATCCTCCATACAATTTTAGACATTAAACCAGATGAGTTGAGAGATAATTCTCTTCATAGATGAATTTGTTTTGCTCCATGAAGAGATGCTCCTCTCACAGTGGATAAGAGGTCAAAGAAATCATTTCTGTTGTTGTTATCTTAGCTGTTGTGATACTGCACTGGCTTTAGGATCTCAGTGACTGCTGCAGCTCCTTCCAGATTTACAAACAGTTCTCCCTTAATCTGCATAAAGATCCACAGTGGCCTGTTGACCAGAGATTACTGCCAACAAAAACACAAACCCGGATTTTTCATTCAGGAAAACAACTACTCATGGTGTTAGTGTGCATTGTTGTGTGGCCAAAAAAAGGGTGTCAAGTGGGAAATATGTAGTGAAATTGTTTATCCAAGTTTGGGGGGCTAATTGTCCCGAGTGGGCTAATGAACAGCACAGGTCTAATTGGCTTAGACTACTTGTGGGCTGACGTGCTGGGCGAGTAAAATTGAATCAAAGCTGTAGGAGTACGTCAGCGTAGTTTTGCGCGTTGTGTCGGTAATATGCACTGGGTCAGAGGGATGGGGGCAATGGCACTCAACCAAGGGGCCTCCTGGCTCTGCGCAAGCGCGCGTTCCAACAATTTGTGAAGGAAAACATAAATTAAAGAATCGTTTTATTTCTAAGAGAACTGAGAAAACTGATTTTTTTTTTTTTAAATATATTATTTATTAAAAATAAGGCACAAATGTGCAGATCTCAGTCAATTAACTCAGGCGTGCAAGTGCCATGAGGCACGAGGCCTACCCGGTCTCGCCGGCATCACCACCTGAGCGAACGTAACGGCACGCGCGCTCCGTCCACTTGTTTCATTAATGCGATGCGGTCTGTTTTTTTTTACCCAAACAAAGGAGAGACGCAATGATGGAAACGCAGGACAACAATGTCCCGAGCGATGTCCCAGTGCCCCATTGTGCACCCTGAAAGACAGACACGTGCGCCATAACGTAGATTAGGAGGGGAGGGCAAGCCTCAGTGTGTGTGTGTGTGTGTGTGTGTTAAAGATAGCCACAGGGCGTATAGGAGCAGCACACACGCCTCCAGCCTGTTTAGAGAACACCCCCCCCCCGCCCCTCTCTCTCAGTTCAGCACCCTGGACAGAGGCAGCGCTGACCGCCGGTTACTTGCAGTCGAGGTGAAGTCGCAGGCAGCAGGACGCCGAGTCACTTCTGTCCACGTCTCTCTCCGACCCTCATCTCCGCCTCATCTCGATCTTATCAAGGCGCACTCGAAGCGCAACCTGATGACGTTTCCCTTCTCCGCTTTTTGACGAGAGGAGAAAAGTCGACGAAAGCGCAGAAACTAAGTTGCCTTCCAACGGAGCTCAGCTGACTACTGGGAGGATAAGTCGCCAAGAGAGTCGAGGGTTAAATCCGTCGTCCAAGACTAAGAAGCTTTTTAGCACCTTTAAAAATATATTGTTATAATTCATTCAGCCAGTAGAATAAGTTTTCCCTTTGGGACTGCGGAACATCTCCAAGATGTTGCTCGAGCACCCGGGGTCAAGCTGTCAAAACGCCGCAAGTTTCTCTCGGTACAGTTCAGGCCAAGGTAAGAGCCCACTTTTCCTCATTTTTCCTGTGCACTGTGATTTGGGAGAGGGTGTGAGCACTGGGCTATAACCGACGCCCTGGGGTCCGTGAATGGGTCGTAATTGGGCGTGAAATAGAGGACAATAGTCTCCAGCACTGCTGCACCGAGGTGGTTCTTGTTGTGGTGTTTGATCACTGACAAGCGTGACACGAGCGATGTGAGCTGTTTGTGTGTGTGTGATATTGTGGGGGAAAGAAAAACATAAGCTCGCGTATGGCTCATCGCAGAGCAGATTTACAGGTTGCAGAGGAGCCCTAGTTATTTGACCCGTGTTGGTCTATGCGGGCTGTTTAGTGGCGCTTCTTTTTTTTTTTTTGCGCTGCGTGTGGGAGACGTTATGAATCTGTAATGAGCCCTCATTGTGCGAGAGTCACTCGAGCAGATGTTACGCGCGCGCTGTCACTGCACACCGCCGCCCGGGGTTGTCACGGGAGCGCGGGGCGCAGCTCGTGGATAAGGAGAGAGGCCCGGAGCCACAGTGGAGACAGCAGCCTCCCTGCGGCCGGACGACAGCCTGCCAGCAGGAGCCCAGGCTGCTCCCACCCAGAATGCTCCAACAGGTGTCACATTCCTGCCCTGACAGGTGCAACACCTGAGGGAAAGGTCACGATGGAGTCTGAAACACTGGGCCCATTATGAGCTTTTCACTAACCAGTCCAGTTGTTGATTTAAATATTCATTGGCGTCCACAGAGAGCAGAATTAGCTTTTGTGTGTTAGTTTGTGTGTTTGGCCTCTTTGTGATTTTAAGCTTTCGCCTTAAGGTGGCAGCCACTGTGTGTGTTCCAGGAGGCCACATAACACAATAAATCCTATACATTTTAATTGTATACATTTAATAATTAATTCGGGTTTATTTAAGTCAAATGGAAGAAGAAGGGGGGAAAGCGTATTTGCTTGAGCTCCATCTGACTAACCAGTGCTGTGATGGTCATTTTATCGCTTTGTTGTCGCATTACTGTCGGCCTCTCCCCCTCAAATGCACGCGATCAATATGACATAAAAATTATTACAAAGCGGAAAAGTAAGAGGCGCACCCATGAACCCCACAGCTTTCTCCAAAACGCCTTTCATATACTCCTGAAATACAGGCAAATAGGACATTGATTTTAGATTCATCAGCGGCCCGGTGGCTGTGGCACTACCCGTGATTTCCCCAGGCGCTCTTTTGTGCCAAAGATCAGTGTCAATAAAATTCATTGGGGTGTTGGCCCGATCAACATGTTATTGAACAGCCAATCTCTCCCCTAAATAAACACTTGTCTTTGAGCACTCAGCACACAGGAGATGATTGTGTGCGTGCGCGCGTGTGTGTGTGTGATAGATATTTATGTAATCAGTAATTTCCGATCAGTCTATTCGATTAAAAACAAAATATGTTTGCTGTTTATGCTCCTCGCAACTAAAACGACCTCAACGAACAAAAACATAATATACGCACATTGAAACAAAAAAGCTTTTTCTTGGATAAAAGGTTATAGATAAAGACATTAACAAACGAAAACTTAAGGACACTGTACTATTAACATTTGTCGAATTAACTCAGCAAATGAAACTAGACCGGCTACAGGAAAGAACCCGGGTTAAGGGTGTTGCCAGGACTGTGCTGTTTCTCCTGGGCCCAGTCTTTACGCACGGTGGTCCAGATCTAAACTTACAAAAAAAGACTGTCACTTTGATCGATTTAAATATAAAACAAACATGTCCGTGTCCACTTTTCTGAGTGTTTTAGTGTCTGTAGATTATGTTTTTGTTTTTTTCCCCCATCATGATGCATTATGCGCTTGGGGATCATTAAAATCAGCCTGATAACGTTCCCTCTATAGACGCGTCGGGTTTTGCGCGTCCTTCAATGTAAAGCTGTGTGGAAACGGTTGATCAAATCTGTCGCGTAATATATTTTCTATATTCTCAAAAGCAGTGCATCATGCACACAACTACATATAAAAAGCGTGTCTTTATTTTGCTTTTCCGCGTGAGACATAAAGAACATGAACTATTCTGAATATGATGTCCTTGTTTCGGAGTAGGACTGAAAAGTGGAAAGCAAATTTAAATTCAACTGCCAGAAGAAAAAGTGGCTTTTGTTGACGTCGTCTCGTCTGAAAAGTAATGGGCTACAACATGTAACGTTTCCCCGAGTAACGGTACCACCCAACATTGAGACTCTTCCCCCCTCACCTCCTGTTTATTGTTCTTCCGGGTAAGGTAAACTCGGATAGGTGATGTTAATCTATCTCCGCGTCGCCCAGGAAACGGCGCAGCGTCATCCTGCACAGCCTTCACCACAGTGAACAGTCAGAGCCAACTCCGCCGCACGCTCGCGCGCCTGCCTGCGCTCGCTTTAGGGTCTCGTGCCGCGCAAACCTTGCGGTGTGCGGGTGTTTGCAGGTAAAGGCAACACTGCATATCCGCGTTAACCTGAGCGTAAATCATGAGCCATGGATGGAGGAGGTGAGCGCAACTCTCCAAAAGAGGCACCGGGTAACAGGGAGATGCTCCTCGCTCTGCTGGCGCACAGCGGGGAGCTGCGGAGAGGTAACCACAAGCCATTACATAATCAACTCATTCCTTTATGCACATGTTTACATTTTACGCATCGGTGTGTGTGTGTGTGTGTACAGTGTGACATCATGTGTTCGACCTTCGCGTCTTTAAATGGGCCTTCAGGTGTTGACGCTTTGTTCGTTGTTTTCACTTTCCACTAATTGTGTGTTTGCATTACTGGTCTGTGTATTGTGGGTGCCCTTTTCGTTGTTCCACGCGTTAGTCGTTAACTGTCGGTTCAACCTATAACCCGGTGATATATTTTGATAGATTGCAGGTATTTGTGATGGAGGAAAAAAAATAAGGATTCCTTACATTTCAAATGAAAATAAAGCGTTTTACGCATGTTTACGCACGCGCATAAAAAATGCACACAGAAAATATACAGCAGCACCTATATGAGATCAACTGTTTTATGTTTAGATCAGTATAATCATGCTTCCACCTTCAGTTACCATAACACTGTCGTTTTTGAACAAGTGGGCGAAGAGCAGGGCCTTGGAGCGACCTGCTCCAAAATGTCACCTGTAAGAGATTTCCATTGGCAGTAGGATACATCTCCTCTTTTAATATTCCATGTTGGTCCTGCAGGGTGAGCAGATTGCTTGGACACCTCAGCGGTTTGTGGTTCGGAGACTATAGGCCGCAGCTTTCTAGTTTTACCGAGCGCACTGAATTAATGATGAGCTGGATCCACCTGCTTTTGACGTGGCTCCCGCCGCACTTGTGCAGGGTTTGCCCGGCGATGCCAGAAGAAATGGGTCGTTAATGTTTCATGAATTGTCCACAGCAGAACAATGGGAACGCGATTCCTTGCGCGGATGGAATATGAAGTGGTTGAGCGTCTTTTAATTAGTAATAAAGAGGCCTGGTAACGTCTTTGTCCTCATTTCAGCCGTCTTTGTTTTTACTTTGGGTTTTTTTTTTCTTTACGTTAAATGCCTCAGTTGTTGCTTTGAAGTAGAGAAGTGTTACATTTTATTTTATAGGTTTTAACAATCTCAAATTTAGTTGATATAGAGGAAGTCAAATAAATTACAAAAACGTGCCAAAAGCGTTTTATTAATCAAATTAGTTTCATTTTTAAATGTGAAGTCTATAATTATTTTTCCATTAGAATGATAAATAAGAAAAAAAGTAAGAAATCGATCGTGTCATCAGACTTAAACACAACATAAATACAACTGTCTCAGAAAAGTTAAATGTATTAAAATTTAATAAACTGTAAATTTTTACACTAACGTCTAGACTTGTGTTTATTAGGTGAGAGAAGCTATAGAGAGAAGTGTTAATGACCTGATAGTGGACTCGCTTTTTTTTTTTTTTTTTTTTGCAAAATAACCCTATTTCCAAATAGCTATGTTGCATTTAAGAAAATGTAACTGCAGTACAATAACAGTACTGTAAAGAAGTACTTATAGTCACATTCTATTACAATCGATTAAATATGTCCTCATTTAGAAAAATACCTTATTTTAGATTATTAATACAAAATTGATTTAATAAAATGTTTTCGGGTATTTTACAGTTTGTATAGCTGCTGTGAAATCTTTACGCGTCATTACGCATTTGCCTACAGCCAGTTCACGCTGCTGCTCTTTGGGTTTACGCACACAGCTTATAGACACGTGCAACACAAGATGCGTCGTCGTTGAACACAAAGTATGTAACTAAACTGTTGTTTGTGATTCCATTGTGTCTCGCGCAGAAATCCCTGTATGTGCAGGCTGCAGTCAGCACATCGTCGACCGCTTCATCCTCAAAGTGCTGGATCGCCAGTGGCACAGCAAGTGCCTGAAATGCAGCGACTGTCAGGCTCAGCTGGCGGACAAGTGCTTCAGCAGGGGCGACAGCGTCTACTGCAAAGAAGACTTCTTCAAGTGAGTATTCAGACGCTTCCCGTGCATGCGCAGTGTTATTTGTACTATTTCATGTTTTGAAAAATGTTACTGATGGGGACCCTGTGATTTTCCAAAAGGAGATTCGGAACCAAATGCGCAGCCTGTCAGCAGGGGATACCGCCCACTCAGGTGGTGAGGAGAGCGCAGGACTTCGTCTACCACCTGCACTGTTTTGCCTGCATCGTGTGCAAGAGGCAACTGGCCACAGGTGACGAGTATTATCTGATGGAGGACAGCAGGCTGGTCTGCAAGGCCGACTACGAGACGGCCAAACAGAGAGGTGAGCTGCCTCATGAAGACAAACAGCCTATTGCTCAGAAAATGCTAAACTGGTTTTGCATGAAATGTGTGTGTGTGTGTGTGCGTGCGTGTGTATGTGTGCAACATCTATACAGCTATAATAACTGGAATCATTTTTTCAGGTAAAAAATGGGGGGGAAATTGATTTAATCTAGATTTTTCATCCTATTCCTGGTTGTTAATGATTGTATCCCTGATATATACTTTTACAATTTGTAAAAGTTATTATTATTAATAATAGTATTCATAAAAATGTTTAATTCATTGATGTATATTACAATCAAATTTATTGTTGACACAAAATAGTAATTAATAATTTTGGCTTGTACAGTTTCACTGTTTACACACAATGTTTATATATGTGTGTGTGTGTGTGTGTGTGTGTGTGTGTGTGTGTGTGTGTGTGTGTGTATGTATGTTCTGTGTTTAAAACACTTCCATTAGTCTATTACTGTTTATTACACAGTTCACATCAGCTTTACAGTGAATTACCAGTTCCTCACAGGACAGACTGGCCATGCTCGAGTTTTATCTCCCCATCTGTTTGTTTGAATTTACTGCGCGACACCAAGCACTGATTTATGCAGCGAGTTAACACAAGTTTTCACAAAAAACACACAAGTTTATTTTACTAATGAGAGGGCGCAATTACTTGGGCAGCATCCATTTGGATGATGGTTTTTGTATTTTGCTGTGCTGGCCAACAGATGTGCAGACATGATGCAATTAGGCACAGGTTGCCAGATTATAGTTTATAGGCAGGAGAGGATTATCCATTTATGTTGAATTGGAGTTGTGTGTTATCATTTGCTATGGAAGAAAACACTTTTGGTTTTGTTTTCTGTTATTGATTAAATAGTTTCAGGCAGATTTGTCTCTACATGGTATATTTTTATTAACACTATGGTAGTTTATGTCTAGAGACTACAATGAATTGAAACCTATAAACTTTAATGCAGATGCAGAGTAGATAACAGCAATGTAAAAAAAAACATACTGCTGTTATTCTTTATTCATTGTTGAAAATAGTAATATATGTACATATTTGAATTCTTATATTAACAGCCATCCTCTCCCCATATAACATATCAGTATTTCCAATCTGAGCACTGGCTCACATTGTGCATTGTCCACTCGTTTTTGCAGAAGCAGACTCAACTGCAAAAAGGCCCCGAACAACCATCACTGCTAAACAGCTGGAAACGCTGAAGAACGCTTACAATAACTCTCCCAAACCTGCCCGCCATGTCCGAGAGCAGCTCTCATCAGAGACGGGCCTGGATATGAGGGTTGTGCAGGTAAAGTCATGTATATTATTTACCATTAAAGGCTATTCCATTAGTGTCCGGACTTCATTATCAAGGGACAATTGCGGCTGAACTGGCACAAGCTTACTGTACGATAAAGTGTGTTGTGGGGGAATTTACGGCTGGACTGAGGAAAATGAAGTCCACATGAAAGTCAGCATGGTTTAAGTGCAAGCTCGTTAACAATGCTAAGGGGGCCCCTCGCATATTGTCCAGTGCTGGAGAGCCCCGCGCTGGTTGCTAGGTGCTGGTCATATATATTGTTTTATTTGCAAGGACAAAAGTAGAGACGGAAGCCACTAAAATGCTCCTCATTATTCAGTGAAAGGGAAGAGGTGAAGGGGGGGGCTCACTTAGGGTTGAATATCATTAAGGAGGACGTGAAAACTGCTCTTTGTGCTCAGACCTCCAATGGATTAATCTCCTGCTTAAAAGTAGAATCAAAAAGAAACACGTTCATGCATTTGGTGCACTGCATGTGTGTTTTATGTTTTCTTAAGTGTAGACCAAAAAAAAAAACATCCGATCAGATTTAGGGACTGAAAAAAAGACAAATTGGTACGCTAACCTGTCTGCTCCCTGGGGTGATTACAACTTGTAGCTGTTGTGGAGTTAATTAAATGTGTGATAAATCAGGTGCTGGGGACACTGGCCCCAGGTTCACTGCTCACCGTCACTGTTTTAGGTCCCCACTTGGCCTCATCAACGTGTGAAACTGTGTCCAGACAGTCCTTGAAAGTTCATTCAGTTTTAATGCTTAAAAGCATAATATGTGCATTAAAGGAAAGTGGATGTTGGATGTTGTGGTTCTGTTGTATATATTTGATTAGATTTGATTAAAAAGCTTTGTAGGATAGTTGTATAGTCAGTTATGGTCTTTGAGACTGGGAGGACCATGTACACAAGGCAAATCATTTGTTTAACTTTGCTTCAAGAGTTCTATTTATCATTGATGCATCATTTATAAAAGGAACAAGTTTAGACTTTATCTAAACACATGAATAAATGTATTTCTTTTGGCTTAACGTTCAGGCCTAATTTCGCTGATGGACTTTTTTTTTTTAGGAATTGCTTAAATAATTCAGTGTGTTTTTAAAAATCGTTTGCATTTGTGACCTGCAGGTTTGGTTTCAGAACAGACGAGCGAAAGAGAAAAGGCTGAAGAAAGATGCTGGCCGGCAGCGGTGGGGCCAGTACTTCCGCAACATGAAGCGGTCGCGGGGCAGCTCCAAATCCGACAAGGACAGCATCCAGGAGGAGGCCATGGACAGTGACGCAGAGGTGTCCTTCACAGGTAGAGCCTTGTCGTGGTCGCAAATATCTATCGTCATGACTCATTTAGAAGTGTCTGTGCCTTGAAAGGAACACAATGGCCTGGTGTGGGAGCTAAATGGGATAGCGGCATCAGTATACGTATGGATGACACCTGTGCTTTTCCTGCAGTGACAAATGGAACTCTTTTGTTTAGGGATGCAAAGTACATGCTTGCACAGTTTGAGATAATGTTCCTAATATCAGATTAACCTTGCTCATTGCAGAAATTTACAAGTACCAGTTTTTCCTTCCTCTCCTTGTTGCACAGATGAACCACCAATGTCGGAGCTTTCCCACACAAACGGCATCTACAGCAGCCTCAGCGAGTCCTCCCCAGCCATGGGGGGCCGCCAAGGGGGCAACAACCACGGTTCCTTCCCCCTGGAGCACGGTGTTGTGCCATCTCAAGACCAGTTTCACGACATCCGCTCCAACAGCCCCTATGGTCTTCCGCAGTCACCGGGGTCACTGCAGGCACTACCCAGACACCAGCCTCTCATCCCCGGCCTGGTCTATCCTGACTCTGGCCTTTCTATTATGACGCAGGGCAGCGGGCCCGGGATCAACCCCGCTGCAAGAGTTTCCATGGCGGCAGCCAACGGCCCCAGCTCAGACATCTCCACGGGCAGCAGCGGAGGATACCCAGACTTTCCTGCCAGTCCTGCTTCCTGGTTAGATGAAGTAGACCACGGGCAGTTTTGATTGGTCATCAACAAGTAATTGGACTTTTTTAAAATGTTATTTTTGGTTTTCTGTGTCTTCTGTTGGATTTTAGGAACCTGACAGTTATCATTAGAGATCACTAGACTATCCTTGGCTTGGATCTCACTAACATCTGATAAACGGAATGTAAACTATCTGTGGTCTGGACAGAAGAAGGAGGGCGATTCGCCCTCCTGTAAAAGCACTTGGCCCAGTAGTTGTCTATCACTGGTAAACCTGTATGTACTGTAAAGCAAGGAATGGTAAATATGTGTCTGTTTTCAGATACCAATATAAAGATTTTCTGAATAATGTACAAACTACAGACAGTCTCAGAAAATGTAGACTTCAGTCACTTGGATTTTCACAGGCTTGGCCTCTTATTTGGTTTAACGGTCAGTGTCTCTAAATGTCTGGTTGTTGCCAAATGTCTACTTATATATACATATATATATATATAATATAATGGTTTATCATTGTTGAGACTTTATTTTTTTACAAACCCCATCCTGGACATGAATAAGAACCTAGATGTGAGGACTTTGTACATTCTTAACAGGGATATAGGCAAAAAATGTAGATGTTGTCTTAAATGGTACCTAGGGGTCCAGTTACTATGCATTTGTGTGTTCTCAGATGTATCTCGGTCATTTTGTTCTACTGAAAACAACCCTGGGGAGGAACTGCTGCAGCCCCCGGGGGTCTGATGTATATGTTTGTTTATGTGGAAAATGTTTTCTGTCTTATTTATTCCTTCTGGTGATGATAATGATGATGATTCCTGATTCAATGACAGGACTTTAATAAATTTGTCACCTTAAACCAGATGGAGTTCCATCCTTATGCGTCATTAAGACAAAATAAGAAATGCCTGTCCCTTTTTAAAAATATATATATATATTAAGTGTTTTGTATAATTTTAAATTTCTCTCCAGTCATAAACCAACAAATCAAGTAGCAAGTTTATTTATCTTACATCTTACATGCATTCATCTTGTGTAACAGTGGCATATCACAGTGCTGACAGTGAAACCAGAGTGAGGCCACAGTTCTGGCTGCGTCTGCAAATTGAGTCTCTGGCTAACTACCAGCACTGTATCACGGGTTCAACAGCTCTTTAGTGGAGAAATTTGATGCAGACAGAGTCAACTCATCAATTCAGAGATTACTGGGTCTTGTTTGCCCAAATGCCGCTATGGGAAAGGAATCTCCAATCCATTAGCTGAGGAGGGATCAAGTGCCCCTTGTGAATTTCCCCATTTGTTTAGTTAATTCAAAGTCAGGCTCAATTAAAGAGATTAAACCGTAAATGTGTGTGAGGCCGTGCGCGTGAGTGTATGCGTGTGCACGTGAGAAATTGCATGTGTATGCACGTGGTTTTTCTTGCAATATCATACGGACGCTTTTTCATCATTTGTCCCATTTAAAATTTTCTACTTTCATTTGCAGCATTTATTTGTTGATTTATGTTTTACTTAAACCTTCAAGACACCTAAAAACTCATGTCATATTTATATTGCAACTGAATCACCCCCAAGATCTGCAGCTCATATTTGTTTATTTTGGAGAACTAATGGCATTTATGGACATGCATTAGGTATGCACCAACTATCGTAAATATTTATACCTTTGATACTGTAACTATATTTTATTGATAATACATTTGTACTTATACCTGAGTACGTTTTTTATAATATGTGTATTTTGAATTTGCACACGCACAAGTGTCTTGTGTTTGTGCATGTGTGTTTGTGCAGATCGGTAAAATATGGCATGCATGAGGGGAATAGCCAGCTGTCCTCCAACCTTTTGTTTAGGAGTGAACCCCCCCACCTTCCTCCACCATTAATGGCTGCCCACTCTGCGCCTCAGTTTCCCCGAACAAGAAAAGGAACACCAGACAGGATATTCGGCTGAATCCTTCCAGCTGAGTGGCAGGTATCACTGTTGCCCGCACACAAAAGCGACAGGTGTGTAACCCGAGCCCAAGAGTGTTTGGCAAAGACAGGAAGGGGGTGAGAGTGAAGTGTCAAAGGCTGTGTTAATCTCCCATCTATGGTATCCTCCTTGGTCAGCGTACTTGTCTGTTTGTGTTTGGGGGCAGACTGGCTGATTTGTGGCAAACAGGAAGTTTGAGATGTTAAGTGTGATTCTGTGTTTCTATAGGCCCCTAATGCTAAATGCACCTGTAGGACTCCTCTTTGGATTTGTTGATATTTATGGCCGGTTAGCTCAGTTGGTTAGAGCGTGGTGCTAACGGGCCACAAAGTTATTAGGGAGGTGATGGTGAAGTGGCTATCAACTTTGGTGATTCACCATTATCAAGCTTTTCAGTGTGAAATTTCCCCACTGTGGGATTATGAAGGAATATCTTATCTTATCTTACTTAGCATCTGTATTTTTTAAAAATGTCCATCACAGCTCTGTCACAGAGCAAGTGTGAGATTGTATTGACCATCGGATGAACTCACCAAACCAAATACCTGGGATTATCCCACAATGCTCTTCCAGATTGAGTCGGAAATCCAGAGTCTTTCAGAGGAAAGAATTAGATTAGTTTGGGCGTGCACTTTTTGAGATGGGAATGGCAGAAAGTGAAGTGTTAGCTTTAATAATAAAAGAGCAGGTGGGTAAATGGTGGGAAAATAATGTGGGAAAAGAGATCATAAGTGAAAGCTCAAATGGTGCAAAGGTTTTGCTGGAGATAGAGTGTAAAGCTGCAAAAGATCATGTTGAGAGACATAAATATAGATATAAAAGTAATAGAACAGTAGAAGGCAGCCATTGCTTGTTATTAATATTACTATGCATCTTGCAAGTTTGAGTCCTATCCATCTATCGTATGCGTCAATGCATTAGGAAACAATCCTTAATACACTACTTTTTTGAATTATTGTTATGACTCTTTCAGATAAGATTAGAAAACACTCTTATGACAAGAAGCTTTTGATAGGTCTAAAAATAAGTTTATTTCCAATGTGATTTTAAGTTAGACTATTATTGAGGGAACTTTCAGATAGAGAAAACAAGTCTATATATGGTATTTATAAACCAAACCAAATACAAAACAAAAATATGTGCTACACAGAGTCATCAGTTCTGGCAAGATACAGGAGCTCACAACTGTAAAATACACAATAAGGTGTAAGGTTCTGAAATATAAATTGACATCCATAGACTGTTAATGTTGCCCACTGCTTTACAGGGACTGTTAAACTGTTGCTTTTAACTGTCCTTTCTCTAAAGGACTCTAAGCCTGGCAGTATGCCTGTTATCTCTTATGTACACGCACACACACGCACGCACACACACAAGCACACCCCAACAAGCCCCCCAGTCTAGTGTCAGATGGTGCTGAGTAAATCAGGTCTGACAATAACACCTCCCTTGGGTCCAACACATCACAGCTAACATTCAGACCTAATGGAGCAGCAACGGAAGGGAGGCCGCTGGGTGCGTGTGTGTGTGTGTGTGCAAATGTATGCATGGATGCATGGTAGCGGCCGTGAGCTCTTTTTCAGTTTGGGATCTCTGGGGAACGGGAAAGATGGGGGGTGCACGGTGGATTATCCATGTTACAGATATCAATCAATTAAGGCAACATGTTAATGAATAAGATCCTCCAGTGGTCAGGAGGTGTGTTTGTGGTTGTGCAGAGGCACAGGGAGTCACACTTTACTAGATTTTTTTTTTAATGAAAACAAGAATTTAAATCTTTTGTTTCAAAACATACACTTTAATTTTATTGATCAATTTAATTTTAATTTTAGATGTAAGTCAGAGAAAAGTCTGCGATGGTGCACACAGGCAAAGTGCAAACGCAGCACTGACCAGCAGCCTGCTTTTGTTTATGCTCTAGATTAATGGCAGCAGCATTAAAGCAATCTAACTAATCAACACGCTCATTAGCGTGTGTTCTCCCTGACAACTCGAATCAAATCTATCACAGCTCCACTTTCCCATTACCCAGCAGCTGCATAATTATCTCTTCATTTCATTCCGAGATGGGATTGTGATATCTGGTAATCTGTCTGCACTGGTTGACTGCAGTGCAGTCAGGCAGAATCATAGCTCTTCCTCTCACTGCCGCATTTAAATGTTTTTTAATGCAATTTCATACAAGCATTAACTGCTGAGTGTGTACATGAGACACATACTGATATTCATGGTTTTCATTTGAGACGTGTGTAAAATCAGTGATAAAAAGTTGGCACAATATTATCTATCTATCAATATATCCATATATCTTATGTAATGGTTTGTAGGCAAGAGGTTATTTCCTAAAGTCAAAAACTCAACTACAAAAAAAATCACAATGACACAACAAGAGGTGGTAGACACACTCTGCCCAACACACAGTCATTTGGCAACCATGTAGACTAAAGACCAGTCTTATATAGAGCTGGAGATGAGCTGATTAGAAACAGGTGAGCCTTGTCTGCTGCCAATTGAGAAGCCAGCCACGCCCCCTGCCACACACCTGATCTGGAAGACAAACAGAAAGGGACACACACACACACACACACAAACTCTGCAACACAAAACAGAACCATAACAAAAAATCTGTAGATAGGCGGACAGATGGACAGATAGACAGATAGATAGACAGATAGATAGATAGATAGATAGATAGATAGATAGATAGATAGATAGATAGATAGATAGATAGACACAATGGATAACAACAGGTGAGACAACATGAAACTGCCTTTACTGCTCATTATGAGAGGGTTACATTCGTCTGACAAACATTACATTTAAAAAGATTAAAAACCAAAGGGGGGGCAGCTCGTTTGCATTTTGATGAATGATAAATGGATCTACCCTGAACACGAAACGCCCAATTACCAAATCGGGATTTAATTAATTTTCAGTGGATCCGCTGAGTAATTGAGTGATCATTACAGCATTAATTGTTTCTTTACAAGTTATTAATCTTCCATCCACAATGCTGCTGGTTGATCCCAGTATGATTCCTTGACAGAGGATTAACAACAATGAAGCAGCAAGTTGCTGTGAAAAATCCGCTTGTGTAGACGCCGGCAGACAATTGGTGCTTCCCCATATTTCGTCTGTATTTTGCTGTTTCAGGCTTCATAACAGGACATGCTTATTGCCTCACAGTGGGATAATCGCCCTTTTTCTCATTAGCAGCCTTGGCTCTGCAAAGGGCCATCTCGGGGCCTTTTGGCATCTATGAGGTGTTAACAGCTCCCTACGGGAGCCTGTCTGGCTCTCGCATAACCCTCGACCTCCCCGCCCACCAACACAACACTCACCAAACCACTCAGACTCACAGATGGTCGCTACACCAGCAGCAAGCCATCATGCTTTTCAATTATCGGCACGCTCGGGGAAGGCCATTGCTCAGCTGTCAGAGCTAGGGGACAGGGGGGATAGGAGAGGAACCAGATAGCAATAGGGGACTGTGAATTCCTGCATCCAAAACTTGGAAAACAGGAAAAACAGATGCACGTACATTTTTGTCGCCGCCTAAAAGAAAGCCAACCACCAATACACTGCATGACAGCATAGCAGCTGTAATATGTCTGCAGTAACCATCAAAGCGGGTGTGTTCTTATATTGAATCTGCTCTGATCTCTGGCCGAACGACCCGATAAATCACTTAGTTTAATGACTGTTTTTTTAAGCCAGCAGTTGAAGTGATAAAAGAAGGAGAGGGTGGCCGAACCTTCACGGCTCACGTTTCGGCTTTGTAATGTTTCTGTGCAAATGCATCATAACTGTCTGAAGTGTGAATGATGAATGGAAGGATTTTTTTTCCCCCTTTCACAGCAAAGGTGGGCGAGCATCCTATATGGTTGTTAAAGCAGAGGAGGATTTGGTGCAATTTGCATATTTATGCATCTTAGTTTGATTAGATTTATATCATGCTCATGGCTTTATTTTCCATTGACTGTGCACGTAGATGGACAACATGACAGCTCTCCAACAGTGCAGCCAAACCATTTCACTCCCTGCCTGCTGATTGCTGCAGTATAGATCATAAACAACACCTGTGTTATAGGAGTGGATGGGCTGTAAGGACATGTCAAGTACTTTCTTTTAAAAAAAAAACAAAGTTCCTATCACAGTGATGTATCTGTGTTTTTTTTTTTGTTTTTTTTGGTAAGTTGTAATTTGATTCATTATTTGATTTAGTGAAGATGCCAGTGTACGGGTGGGCCTGCATCGCCACAGATTCACAATCAGTGATCAATACCCCGTAGACTCGGGCTCCAAATGATGTCAACGGCACAAGGTAGATGTTTTTTTGACATTAAATAACTCTATTATCACCTAAGAGCCCAGCTAACCCCGCTCTTATCCCTAATGAGTGCTGCATGGGGGGGGGGGGGGGGGCCCCTCGGGGGGGGGGGGGGGGGGGGGGGGGGGGGGGGGGGGGCAGATAATTGATGAGACCAGAAGCCTGTGACATGACCCACTTCATTATAAGCCCACGAAAAACAGTTATAATGTTATTTTGTATTTTGAAATTTAGTTTTCCATAGAATATAGTTTAGATTGAATTATATAGATTATTATTATATATACTATACATCCCAATTCTGCAATTTCAGCGTTCATGTCAGTAAACCCTATCGATGTATCTATCCTGAACATGAAAACCCA